>JAVTVY010041954.1:0-17827 GCA_036873755.1 Hanleya hanleyi | reverse complement strand
GGTCACCAAGTCAAACTGTCAAATTTGTTTTTAAATTAATTTTAAATAATCCTGTAAGTCAAGTTTAACTTTTAAAAGACCCACTCCCACTCATCAGTTTGGTTGGACTCCTGTTTGTGTGACCTACTTATTTCATTGATCTATCCTGCTGCAAACAACTTCCAAAACCTAGTTTATTGACCTATTTTGTTGTTTCAATCAGTGCTATTCTGTGTATTTATAGGTAATAGAGACCCGTCAAGAAGAAGCACCCCATTTGTTACCAGACTTTGTATTCAGTCGATCAAACAAACCAGACAGGTAAGTTAATGTACGGCAAGGATGAAAACAAAAATTGCTACTCATGATGACAGATTTGACTCTGAAAACGAAAAAGAAATAAAATTTATATGAAAACCTCTATGCTAAGCTCTCCAATAATTCAAACATTTCTTATCTATAAATTCCCAAAATATTTTTCATATATTCAGCTGTGATTGTTCAGACCATAATTAGGCTAGGGAATTCTCAGTTAATTGTCTGATTTAATGACATTTTATCAAAGTACCATTCACAGGTGAGGTGAATCCTCCAATAATTTAATCACAGGATTCCTGAAAGTGAAATTTTCTACCACAAAATCAGGGGTTATCAAATTCATGTAACAGGAAGTTAACAGAATTTTTCAAAATCATGCAAATAATCCATTAATTCTTCATTATCTTAATGATTTTAGAGGGTGATCAAATTTATCAGAACAGCCGATTGAATTTTGTTCCCAGATTCGGGGGGTGTTTGAATTCAGTTAGGGGGATTGAATTATTAGATGGATTACCATACATTGCCTTGCCATACGTTCCAAATTTCTCGTCCCAGCTAGTTGACATTGAATGTTATCAGTAACTGAATAGAGACTAATGCTTGATTCCCAATATAATTTAAGTTAATCCTTAAAGACAAAAGGTTTCGCCTGTAGCAGCAGCAGGGGCATCGACCTTTGACTATTTGTGGTTCATACTTTTGCTCTCTTTCCCATACTTACAGCATGGGGCATATATTTATCTATTGATAACAGCTGTAAATATGCATCAAATTATTCTAAGGGACCATTATGCTTACATTGATGATAATTTTGGCATCTACAGATCATAAAAAGTCAAGTTATCATTGAGTAAAAATATTTTCTATGCTGTAGGCATAGGAAACAGAACAACCACAATTTTCATGCCAGGAGTCACAGATCAAAATACCTGCCTCTGGTATCAGGCAAATATTTTGTTTAAGGATTAACTTCAGTTCATGGTAAATTGTCGTCTGTTTTCTGATTGACAAGTCGTAACAAGCGTAACTTATCGACCCCCATGCTTGTCAAGAAATGTGCAGTAATAATACCATGGAATTGAATGCAATTATGGCAAGGTGTGAAGGAGAGGTACGGTATCTTGTCTTCAACTCGCTGGATAGCTCTGCTTTCATCAGACAGTGGTTATCTTGAATCTATTTTGAATGATATTTTGTATTCGTTGTACTCCTTCAGTAAATAACCCCTGTCTGTCTTTCAGTTACCCGTCCATTGACTCGCTGGATAGCTCCTATTTGTTTGACCAGGATGCTATAACAGAGGCTTTGGCCAGCTCCGGCCATGACACAACAAAACTGAAGACGCCATTTGCCGAGAAAGTAGAGTTCATGGGTGAGTTTGTGCACAACATTGTCATCAGTTATTAACTTTAGCTACCATATTTCACATTTAAAACCCAAGACTAAATAGGTCATCAGAAGCTTTGAAACAACTGACTTTATACATACAATGTAACTGAATCTGCCAGGATGGATATTTTTCGCTGCCGGTGGTGCTTTATATTGTCTTACTTTAATTACTCTTTACCTGCCTGTTACCATTGTTGACAAATAGAAAAAAGATATCTGGCAAAAAAAAAGAAAAGAATTTTGAAATTTGAATTCAGTGATTATGAATCCTCTTATGTAAGGAAATTAGAAAAAGCCGATATATCCACACTTGAGATCAGTAGAAAGAAGGGCATACTGGTGGAGATTTACAATACTAATTGTATGAAACAATTATGCCTTATATGAAAGTTTTGGAATAAACTCACTCTGTTATTATGGTCCAAATTTGTGGAACAGTCTACCATTGGAAACGCATATCTCATCTTCCCCAAATATTTTTAAAGATAAAGTGAAATCGTTTCAGGGGATAGAATGTAAATGCCAGATGTACATGTATAAGGCATGATCTATTAAAGTAGAGTGCATTCCTCAACTGATATTGATTGTTATAGATGTATAATGTTTTTATTACCTTATTTCTATAGTCGAGAAATAGCCATCTGTTCTAGTGTTCATATTTTGTACCATTTTGACTTTAAATGAATATTTGTATCTTAGGAGCCTCCTCTCCCCCCCTCCTAAAATGTTATAGCAGCTCACAGTAGCTCCTCAGTTCGATTAAAGCAGATATATAAACCATTCCACGAACTGGATCGGACACACTTTATATCTCAAGGCCATTCGGTGACACAAAAACATGTCTATAACTTCATAAATGTTACCAAATATCATGTTGATGTTTGTCGGAAGTAGAGAATTGCTCGGGGAAAAGCCAGATCCATCGTGTCACATCACTATATCAGCACTCACCGCTTACTGTTGATTTGGGGAAGTTTCATGAGTGCAACCTCAAACTAAGCAGCGTGCACATGCAGGTCATCAAACTAGCTTGAGATTTGAAATGTGTCAGATTTATTTGCTACGCCGTTTCTAGATCGTTCGCTAGCTGCTATTCTTTGCAGTGCGGTTTTGGGCATTTGCAATTGACCTTGAATTATTTGCGTCTTATTTGCATGCATAGTTTGTGACATCACTTCATGCAATATCATAATGTTTCATTGCTGTACTATATTTAAATGAATATGCCTGTTGCCATGGATTGTGTCAGCATAAATTGAATTTATTCAGGCTATGGTCTCGGGTTATAGCCATTGTGCTTCTATAACCATGGTTGTACACAATGTTGATAAGCTTGAAAAGGACAATTTAGAATTTGATTCCATGAAAGAAAATTAAGGACATTGAAAATGGGAATTCCTGTCCATTGTTGTCAATTCAGTTGTCAATTTGAAGCGTTATGTTGTACTCTCCTTTGCAATCAGATGCCACAATGGACCCCATCATAGCGATGTATTCTTTCATCATCCAAAAAGAATTTTCAAGTCTATTCGAATACAAAATATGAACAATATATTTGTTGACAGGACATTCATACTCGTGTTTCAGTAAAAACTTCAGAAAATTTATTTGTACAGCTTCAATAGCACTGGAAGTAATTCCTGGAAAACAGCGACTATTACCCTGAAAAGACCTTGAAAATTAGAAGCTTCAAGGAGTACGAACCCTGTAATGACAATCATGATAATGTGGAAATATTTCCACGTTCTTCTTAACCCATTTCAATTCCAGGTGTAAGCAGGAGCATACAAAGAAGTGCGAGTGACATTCAATCAATCTCGCTGGAGATTGACAGCGTAGATGCATCTCCGGCTTTACCCAGGGTATGAACTGTGTGACTCAATTATGAGTCACTGTTCGTGCATGAAGATGTAGTCATATTCACTGTTTTCATTTTCAGCATGTTCGAGGGGACGTTGAAATATTATGTACACAAAAGATTCAGATTTGGACTTCACCCCCATTCGTCCCTGTTTGAAAAATTTATGGTAATCCCTCTAATAATTCAATCACAGGAAGTGAAATTTCCACCATGAAATCTGGGAGTGATCAAATTTATTAGAACAGGAAGTTGAGTCAAAATCTTGCATATAATAATTTGTTTCTTTGTGTTATTTCAATGATTTTAGAGGGTGATCAAATTTATTAGAACCACCGATTGAATTTTGTCCCCAAAATTGGGGGTGATTGAATATTGATAGGGGGATTGAATTGTTAGAGGGGATACGCAAATGTCCGTAACTTTTTCACTCGAGAACTCTTGTGTATGTAATATTTGAACGGATCGACCCTCGGTGTTGTGCAGTGATCAGGAGGAACCTGAAAGTGTTGTTTATTTGTTGTTGACAGATGAGTATGAAAATAACACACCTCCCTCACGGACATCTTCAAACGAATCCATACACCTTTATATGGAGGAGGTACTATATTCTATCACCCGATCACCAGATGATCCTCCTACTCCAACAACAACAACTAACAGTCTCGCTCTTATATTTGGACTAACAGTATCCCTTATAATCCTGCTCCATAAATATATAAAAACAGAGTGGTCTTCTGATGTGGAGAAGTGGTATAAAATAACATATGGCTTTCGACATTTTAATCTGACTGCAGTTTCAAAGTATATTTTCTTTTCAAGGAATAGTATACAGAAGTAAGGGCATGGTGTATATACCATACAATGTATACATTTTCACTTCACAAAAAATCCATGGTTTCACAAGTTAAAACGTGCTTAGCCTAGTTTTTAGTGAAAGATGCACCTGCGGATCATCTGCTCAGTGAAAGTGTAGCTGCATTTCTTATCCCTTTGTCATAAATGCTGTTGGCAGGGGTATTTTTATGTACTTGTACATTCATCCGTCCATCACATTTTTGTTGCCATCACCGTACATAAAGAATGATGATACTTCATCTCACCAAATTCACATCACAGTTGCATATGGACATGAAACAGAGGCATATCTATTGAATATAGCAGTGACATGGACCCTTTTTACAGGGTGATCTTGCCCTATTTTGACAATATCCTCTGCTTAATCTGCCATTATGGCCATAGGCTTGCTATACTTGCACCAGACATACCAGTACATCTGTTCATGGGTTACAAGCCTATCCAGCACCGGTGACCGTGACCTATTTTCACATGGTCATCAGGTCAGAGTAATGAGAATACATACAACAAGGATATCCTAAAACTATAAAATCCTGTAGTCTCAGTATTTGTTTCACTATTAATCAAGTTAGGGATACCTGGTTTCTTTCATCCATGTTTGAAATACATTTTCTACATTTGAGAATGAGGTTTTTTCAAACTTCACTCAAAAGTAAGCATTTTCAAATCTACATGTACTTTCTTCTTGCTGATTCCTCCAACAACATATCAGAATTCCATACCCAACATTTACCTTTGTACAAAAATTCTGCACAGTAACTGCCTCACTGACAATATACAGATCCCTTTCTTCATCCTTCAGCATGTCTAACTCCCAATTTCTGTAAAAGCAGGCTTGTCAAGTTAATGGATTCAAGTGGGTCCTTCTCACATTATATGCAATAACAAAGGACAGACTTATTGTGCAGCAGTTCAGCTTCTGGTGGAAATCTGTTGGTTGTTATATCCCATTTCTGATTTTCCCCTATGCTGATATGTGGGGGCATATTGTAAACTACAGTAATAACTGGCATATTTCCAACTTTAAGATGCCAAATATGCATTAAGGTATAATGGTCCTTACTTGAATTATGTTAATTAATATGAAACGTTCATCATATTTATTCATCACAGTTTAAAATTATTCCTCCATAAATAGGGTATTGGCCTAGGGAGAATTGGATTTAACCACCCACAAAACCAGAGTGCTGCACAGTTAGATGTATTCCTCCATAAATAGGGTATTGGCCTAGGGAGAATTGGATTTAACCACCCACAAAACCAGAGTGCTGCACAGTTAGATGTGTCACCTATTTTTTACTTTGACTGCTATGTATCACGATCCCCATATAAAAATTTGTCCACCAGCAATATCATCAAGCTAGTATATCCACAGTCCCTGATTGCATTTATATTGTATCAGAGCTTTGTATTATTTATAAATTATTTCATGCTATTGAGTTACTCAATCTCTTTAAAGTCAAATTTTATGATTATGGATGTAACACATGGCAAAATCCCCATACAAAATTGGTGCAATCTTAAACCAGATATTAACCTACCAAATTCAGTCATACTGGGCACAATTTTTATTTGGGGATTTTGTCCGATGTTATATATTTGATCATAACATGAAATGATGTTACCATCAGATTGATATTTATTAACTCTGGAGGAGGAATGATGGTAAAGTCCCCATATGCTGTAATACCACTTAGTAGTTTTCATACCTCAGTGATTCCAGGCATTGGCAGTCTTACTTTGGGTGTTACATGTGCTTCTCAGAGTTTTCTTAAAGGTTTTACCAAAAAGCCCCCTGCCCACTTAACATGAAAACATACAGAAAAGCTGTTTAAATCACAAGTTGATATTTTTTTCGACAAATAATGACACCAAAATGCATATTTTAACACAATAAAACAGATGTGGTAAAAAACGTATTGAACCCATAACCTTTGACCTGTGACGTTAGTCTGATCACGATAATGTCGTATAATTTGATTAGTCGGGTTGTGTCGGATATTTTATTGTGATGTATGTTGCACAACAATTGGGTATGATGACATCAACAAATGCATTACGTTTTAGGTTTGTGACGTTGTTGGCGTTACAATGGAATTGTCACCTAGAACATTCGCTACGATTGCTCATTATGAACGATCATAATCAGACTCCGACGTCATGGGTCAGCTGGTCATGGCCTTCATCATAGTTTTTAACCTTCGACTATTCCCCAAAACAGTAAACCGCTATTAATTGTCAAATATAACCTCTTTTAACCATCCACCTCTTTCATCAAAAAAGTATGGAGTGTGGAGATAGCCAGGGAAACATGATCAAGTTTTCATTGACCAGTTTTCATGTGTCCGCGTGAACGTCTGACCCCAATTTTCCACATATTCTTGGGTTGTCCCATTTCTCATTAGATAGTGTGTACATAACCAGTTTTATTTGCTGGCAGCACTCCTTCATACCAGTTTATACTCGAGTATAGAAGGATATACATGTAACTACATTTTGCATCAGGGAACTAGTTTTCATTTGATCTTGACAAATCATCTGCTAGGACTTTTAATAAATCCTTGTCAGTTTGCTTCTTGTATTTGTTGGCGTTCCAAAGGCTTTACCCTAGTCCATCTAGCAATATCAGTGCGACTCTAACACCCCACATTCTTACAAAGTTCATGCGGTGCAGAGGACAGATTGACTTTGCTATGTGATTGCACAGCTCCGTTCTCAGAACTTCAGGGTTGTTTTCGATGACAACATGTACATGTACACACAAGGAATTATTTCTGGCTGAGATTTGTGTTTCTTTTATTTTTTGGGCGAGATAAAATTTTATCAAATTTCCAATGCTCAGACCAGTTTACATCGAACAATGTAAAATTGTCAAGGAAAGCTTGATCGTGTATCTCCAGCTTTATGCCTAAGAGACAAGATTTGAACTGGCTAAACCTGGCAGGTATAAGGCAAATTTTGCTTCATTTAAGTGCTACCAGAAGTAAATGAACTAGAAGTGTGTATCATTAGATCCGACTAGCTGGACAGCACTGGCACTCAGCAAACAGTCTACATCACCAGACTCTTGCAAAGTCCCTACACATGCAAAGTTGTCATGTGGGGGATCATCGGTGGGACTAATTCTGGACTTTTCATTGGCTGAGCATTTGAATTCCAGCATCAGCTCATCTCTTGTGATTCATCGCCTGATTTTTGGTTCGAATCTGCGCAAACATTACCCACACCAATCTTACTGCACAACTATGTCACATTATTTTACCAGTGGTCAATGCATTCTAGCCATTCTAAGGTTGCAGACTTCCAGTTGATTTGCTTCTGGTGCTACAGATAATGTGCTAACATTAGTAGGGAAATCCCTCTAATAATTCAATTACAGGAAGTAAAATTTCCCACTATAAAATTTGGGGTGATCAAATTTATTAGAACAGGAAGTTGACAAAATGGTTCAAATTCATGCATATAATCCATTATTTCTCTGTTATTTCAATGATTCTAGAGGGTGATCAAATTTGTTAGAATCAATGAGTGAATTTTTACCCAAAATTGGAATTAATTGAATATTGATAGGGGGATTGTATTATTAAAGGGATTTCCGTACCTCCCAAAAAGCCTAGGAGAGCTTGGGCAAGTACTACCCTATTTCTTCTAATTATTCAGACGGCAAAACTTAACTTTAGGCATCTGCGGAGAGAAATTCTGTGATCATCAGCTATCTTTTCAGTTCTAGGGATAAATAGCATACATGTAGCCAATCCACAGTATTTATAGCCACAGTTGACATAAAGATGTTTTTCTTCTGCTTTCAAGTTTCAAAAATTAGGAGAAATAGGGTATCCAAGGTAACCAGACTGCCACTGCCTGTTGTCACTGAGGTTCGAAAACTAGAAATATTCTAAGGATCTGACTGTCAAGTTAAACTGTAATACAATGTAAACATGTATACTTATTGTTGTTGTTGCAGAGACAGAAGGCATCCGATGAGATCACATTCAGTTCACTGAAGAAAATGTTGGGTGAGTGTTTATTATGTAGTGTACCGCATGTAGTATTCATTGTATATACAAGAGTGGAGAGAGATATTGAGACTGACAGAAACTGTGCTATGTTTACATCATATAGAATGATATATTAGTGTTTAGACATGCAAGTACAGTCAAAGCAGTTCTAAAGCTGAAAATATAGGAGGTGGCATGTTGGGTGGAAGGCAATTGATAAAGTTTTCTATGGTCATAATGTAGTCCCATAATTCTAGGACTGCAAGAATAGACAATATATGAAATTTCTATGTACTGTACATGACAGACCATATCCATGTAAGGGTGTCGCTGCCCATGGTGCGTGGGGTGCTGTGTGTGGCGAGAACGCACCCCATTTTTGTCCATAGATTGGAAATACGAAATTATGTAAGATATCAAACTTAGTTTAGCATTGAAATATGCTAAAATGCAGGAAATCAAGTGTGAAAATTAAAAAAAATTCCGGCAGGGGGCATGCCCCCGGATCCCCCTATAAAGGCGCACCCTTGGTGCGCTTTCGTAGCATGGTGAGAAATGGAAAATCAAGGGCAGATTGAGATTGGGGTATGGGGTGGGGTTGAAAGGGTGTAGGTCACCAAGGATCTGGAATTTTTTTAGGGATCAGCGAACCCTGGGTTCCATGTTGAAATAATGTCTTGAATTGATATACATGTAAAATAAATATGGATTATGTAATTAAAGTAGAGGTGTATCAAACAGACCATCATCTATTCATGTGGTTTGTGATCGTACTATTGAAGTTGGGATTTAAATATTTATATGAAATCAAATATTATCGCCATGAGCACACAACGTGATGTAGTTTGTTATAGGCCTGTTTTGTATGTGTTAAACCAGAAAAATTTAGTCTGGCATAAGGTGTGATATTTTTCAATATCGATTCGTGCTTATGCGAAGCAAAAGTGAAAATAAAACCTCAAATCTGCATACATTATGTTCAGATTTATTAATGGGAAACGCGTAGAAGGTTTCTTCGGCAACCTAGGACCCAGGAGCTTCCGGGGCCTAGGCGGCCCCTGGGCCCTCACCTGTTGATCTGACAGGATTCGCTTATTTTAGCTTTGTGTAAAGCAATCGTATCGGTACGCGTGTTGGTTTGTAATGTTTTCATTGATGTAAAGGTCATCGTTTTGTATGTATTAAGTATAACTAGAAAGTTAAATGGATTCAGGCATAAGGTGTGATTTTTTTCAACATCGATATGTGCTTATAAATGCGAAACAAATGTGGAAATGAAACATAAATGTGCATACATTATGTTCAGATTTATATCCGGAAAAATGCTCAGAATGCATCTCCGGCGATCTAGGACCCCGGAGCTTCCGGGGCCTTGGCGGCCCCTGGACCCTCACCTATTAGGGTGTGATAGTCGACCCCCTAGATTTGTCCTTGGAAATTGAAAACATTCTCATCCCCCTTTTCAAATCCCTGCCATATGCTGCATGTAATATACACTCTGCAGCGAATGGACAAGGTAATTCACCCAATAGGACCCAACCAGTGTCATGACAAAAAGATTGTTCGAACACATTTGAATCATTTACATACGTGAATTGTTCCATCAACAATTGTTTCTGATATATATGAACCTGTATGATAATATAAGACAGAGTAAACTTATTTGTTCTTTTCATCTTTTTCTAAAACAGCCGAAGATACTACAGATCATAATGAGGAGAATCGTAAAAGGTTGGAAATACTCGAGGTATTTCAGACGGCCCCATTTGAGGAGATTGTGGCTCGATCAGAAGCTAAGGTATGTGTACATCCATTGGTGTGTCCATAATAATGATATAGTTGCGTACGTAATACTTGAATGCCCCCTAATGACAATCTAGCACATGATGCTGAATGCCATCTCTTATGTCAAAACTTATGGGAATTCATAAATGCAGTTATACGTCTATATTTGAAGGTCCTACCAGATACCCCCAACACACTTGCATAAAAACATGCAGAAATGATTGGATAGATTATCATGTCTCTACTCTAAAATGGTGGCATCAGGACCGCTCTCTCACATGTATACATATAGATCTACCCTCGTGACAGGACTGAAAATTTGCTGAAAGCGTTAACATTAAATCCTTCTCACCCTTTACTCTTAAATGGAAGAAACCTGTTTCTGCATCAATCATAAAGTCATATTCTCACTTTGAATTGTGAAACAAATGTGTATTTTGAATATATTTATCATTTGCTTTCTCAGGTATCTCCTTGCATTCATCGATATTTTTTCGCTGTTTTATTCCACAGTCGAATAATTTCCACAACAAGCTGAATGAGATTTTGGAGAGCATCTCCCCTACACCGGATACGCCGAACATGAGCCGTTGGAGTGCAAGAAAAGATCCCATCCCTGTCTTTGAAATGCAGTTTCCGGACTTATTCGTCTACTGAAGAAAACCAGAAGTTTTACATTGAAAAACCAATGCGATAGAAGACATGTGGTGTACAATCAGTTTTTAGCTTAACAGTTTGTCAGTGAAACACGGGAACCTAGTCATGGAAGGATGTGTCAATCCCTTGTGGGAATATAACCCACGCCCATTGATCACCTTTAGTAAATAAAAGCATTTTAGCTCAGCAACATGCATCCTAGATTACTCCATCAAAGGCATCCTACACCGCTCAGTGTCTTTGTTTCGTACAAGTATCAAGGTATGATGCGGCCAGAGCAGTGGTACAAAGCAAATTTTAGTGAACATTTTGTTATAAAATGAGACGGACAAGGCGGGGACGCGCGTACAACCAAGTTTTCTTTTGTCAGTTTTACAATGTTGGACATAAACTGGTCCATGTGTATTGCAAAATATGGCAAAATTTCACCTGGCTCAAAAAATAACATGAATACCTATGAAAAAACGTTGCCATAGAAACTAAGCAGCCGGGACGTCCAAGAATGGGGGAGCGGCACAAAGCACATTGCAAAGTTGATTTCTCCTCTGCATCATTTGAACTGTAAAAATGTAGGGTATTGTTCAGAATGCCCCAGATTTCCATTGTAACAGGCCATATGAAAAGTACTTTCCTGTTACCAAAGCCAGCACTATCAATCTATACTCTAGTATAAATGGGTATGATCACAGTTGTTCACAGATACATAAAAATTGGTGAAGAAAACTTGGCTGTGTGTCCCTGGCTTCAGACAGATTTTTACCGGTTCTCAAGCTGTCAGGCCATATATTTTGCATGTAGTTCAAACAATATAACTACAGTTTCTTCAGATGTGTGTGAAGTATTTGGTTGGTCTAGTATACAGGCCTTTGTCTTATTGAAGAGTAGGCTTCTGTCTAGACGCCATATTGTACCCAGAGTCTATTGTAGCCCTTTGTCTCATGACTCTTACATATGTCACATGAACCCATTGGTTGTTATTCTGACAGACTCTGCTTGACTGACGTTTTCAGCAAAATGTGATGAAATTAAATAGTTTATCACTGGAACGATTGGATAATCATGACTACAAATAGAGACGTGTTTATATAATATCAGAAGTACAAGTATACACTTGTCATTTCTCTGTGATGAATACTGCTTGGTGCCACTACAAGTCCATATTGTACCTTGTGTCGTATTCTGTATACATGGAGCCCTGCGAGGGAAACATTTCGAACAATTATGTGCAATTTTTCAGTTCTCTTTTATTGTATATAAAGGACATGATACCATACATACATGTATGTGTAGGCCTACTCTATTAAATAGAGGACCCCAACCATCTGTCAGTTCTGCTACTGTATTTATTGTATATACAGGTCATACTTTTAGGACCTACTTGTACTGTTTTTTAACTTAATAGAGGCCCCATTCCAACCGTATTGTATGCTTATATTTTTTTTTTATGTTTGAATGAAATAAGATATACATTTATAGGTAAACATGATGAAGGCATGTAATGTACATATATACATTATGACTGAAAGATTGTTAAAAGTGACGTTAAATCATATGAGTCATTCATTATATGAAAGAGCCTCTATGGAGTTTAGCTGAGACATGATGGACAGGCTAGGGACAGGTAAAGAAGGTTACATGCTCGCCTAGGTGAATCCCTCTAATAATTCAATCACAGGGAATTGAATTTTCTGCTATAAAATCCGGGGTGATCAAATTTATTAGAACAGGAAGTTGACAAAAGGGTTCAAAATCATACATGTAATCCATTAATTCTTCATTATGTCAATGGTTTTAGAGGGTGATCTAATTTATCAAAACGGCTGATAGAAATTTGTCCCCAAAATTGAATTTTGACAGGGTGATTGAATTATTAGAGGGATTACCATGAAAATGATCACCATTGCTGTTCACATATTTGATAGATCACACAATGTATACAGTGACAGATATATAAAACACCTGTATAGGTTGTATCACTGGTGCATTTTAACGAGGAGAATTCTCAGAAGCGATTTTTCTCTTGAGTTTCTCAATAGAAATAGATATTCTGCGAATATTCTTGACTGCCTGTCATATCTGTATGAAATGTTGTTATGTCGGTACGAAATGTTGATATGTCAGTATTAAATGTTGATATGTCAGCATGAAATGTTGATATGTCAGTATTTGAGAATTGTGATGTTTTGCATGTACATGTACACTTGTATTGATGACATGAGGCGGTATATGCTGGTGTTGTAAGCAGATTTACTGGAGCTGTTGTTATAAATGTTGACACAGTGATTAGAACTATAGAAAGATGGTATTTGTGATAGTGATATTATGCCATTCTACTTTGGAAACTGGAAGATGACATCTTAGTATAATACCTCCTTGTCATTTGCAAAATTTTAACATTTACAAGTCTGCTGTTATTATTGAGTCCTCTATTGAAGTGGCTGGTCCAGTCAATCTAGGGTTTGTATAAGATAATGTATAACCTGCTTGTATCATGTTATATGTCGTCTGATGAAGCACTTGTACTTGTATAACCGATACCAGGATTGGCTGCAACAGGCCGGGGATTCATAAGAGTTGTATTTTGCCACCGGTAATTGGGTGCAAATTTCAATCAGAACTCTATTCCATTCTCAAAATTTACATGTTTCATGATGAAAATACTAGAGCTTTTGACAAAACCTAAATAGCCTAGGAATAAAACAACATTACAACTTAGAAAACATACTCAGTTTGAAGAAACTGCCAAGAAGTGATGTATAATACCTCAGCCCCAATATGTACTATATGATATCTCAGAAGAATTCTGGTAGCATTGTGACTTCATCAGCCATCAGAGCTCTTCTATTGAAGGCGCGTCATGATTCGATTTTAACCAATCGGCATGGCTGTCGGACTGACCAATAGCAGACTGCTATCGGTATATTAAGAATCTCTCTGGCATTATGACTTCATCAGCCCAAGGATTCCAGAAATTGTCGGAATCTACTTTAGGATTCTGTGTATTTCATGCATGGAAGCCGGATGTATATCAGTTTTATCTAAGGTATATCTAATACTAGTTTGGGGTTTTATTGTTTATTGGGTCTTAAGGCCAATCCCAATAAGAATTCATCTTCATGCTTCTATGTAGTTTCTTCTTAAACACAGCACAGGTTTTTTAGGTTGAATGAACATGCATTTTCTTTGAACTTCACTCTGCATTCTCATTTGCAATCATGATAGATAAATCTGCTTGGTAACCTATCTGTTGTCTGTATTGTGAGGTGATTATTACTGAGGACCATCCTTATGATGCCTATGGACTGCTAATGGGAAATTTTCAGGTAGTCATGGTAGTTGACAGCCTCAAGAATGTTGTTTGATTTGTACTTCAGTTGTTCTGTCTGTCCCTTTTGTCATATTCAATACGTCCTTGTATTGATATACCATGTATGTTAGCGTATATACCTACTGATGGGTAGACCTGTACTTATTCATATTCTTAATAAATGTTGAAATATTAAGTTATTAATATGAGACCTTTGAGTTTCTTTGGCACTTTGGTGGCCTAGTGGTCAGAGCATCCACCTCACAAGTGGGAGCTAGGTCCTGGGATCAGTCCCGGGCAAGTCCTAGCAGACCAGTCTATTTTAGGCAGAGTCCTAGAGCCCTAGCAGACTCTAAAATGATTGAACATTTTGCTCTCTCTCTCTCTCTCTCTTTCTTGGCGTCCCCGCCTGGGCCCTATTGCATGTACAATGTAGGCTTAAGATTGCACCAAGGTACTGGTGGCACGACCTTGTGTGTTATCACTTTCGGGTCAACCATATTCCTTAATATCATTAATTTCCAGAAGTCATTTCCAGTCTAATGAATCAATCAACAAGCAAGGAAATTCAGTGAGCCAGAAAAAAAAGAAAAAAATCTTTGTGGTACGGTAGTGCATTTTTTTTTTTTTTTAACATAATTTTTTAATTCTTATAACACAACACATGAGTGATTGTCCCTTATTGTAATCGTAACATCAGAAGGTAAATTCCGTGGTGGTCCCAGGCAAGTACCATTGGGTATGGCAGTGGCGGTGGCGATGGTGATGTCTGTACAAATATCTAATGTCCGAATAATCAACAAAAGGTGAGTAGGTGCACGTTCCGTCAGAAAACCTCACGTCGTGACAATATGCTCGAACACCTTCAACGAAAACACAACCAAGAGAGACAGTCAAGTCCCTCTATGAGTCCACCAATTCGAGTGAAGCATCCCTATGCGATAAAGGTCAGCAGTGTGATGGGGTGTGGAAAGATGTGGCAATAAGATAGGGCATTATGGCATTAGGATGGGGTGTGAAGGTGTTAAGAAGTGACTAGCGTCACTGCATTCCTCTGAATTAATTTCGATTCCATGGCATATCTAGACCTCATCAGAGCTTCTGTGCTATCTGACTAGGGCATTGGAGCATTGAGTTCGGCATTGGTGGGTGTGAGACAGGCATTGAGATGAGTGTTAAAGTGTGATTTGTGTGTGTCGCAGGGTCTATTCCATCATGGGATATGTAGACCTATCAGAGCTTCTGAGCTTTGAATAGGACACCACCCTGCCACATTTGGACTGAATATGGCCCACATATCCGCAAGTCGCCCCTGCACACCTCTGAAGTTGCCCCTTTCTCTACCACTACTCCAGTGTGGCTGCTTATATCATTGGCCCAGAACGCAGTACACGAGACCATTCTCCTTCACATGCCCACTCCTAAGAGGTAGTGCATGTTTAATGTCTCAAGTGCGCATTTGAGGGACTCTGCATTTTCTCTACTACTGAGGCCTTCACTCAAAAAAACCCCCAGCCCAGTCGTTGTTTATAACACGACACTTTCAATACGACACCCTATACATGCTAAATTTGGATGAGACTTGCCCATATATCGTCTAAACGTGCCCCAGCATGCCCTCAAAACACAACCATTCTCTGCTAATCCACAAGTGCACAGGCTCACTGTGACGTCACTTTTAATAAAAAACAATGCCAGTCTGACGTCATGAGCGCTTCAAGACGATAGCCTGCACGACTCATTTGCCCAAGGATGGCGACTCATCATTCGTCCGAGGCCAAGCATTTACCAAAAAGTGCTGTTGTTTTTGTTTGTGTGTAAATCATAAGTGACAAAAATTGGTCGGATTTAGCAATGAACAGTCCTAAAAAAAATCATGAATATTTGTATCTGGGGCGAACCTGCTATCGCTGTTTGTCCAAGACACTTCAAATATTACAGTCCTTATCAGGTTGTTCTGAATTGATTTCTAAGGTTTTTTTTGTATTCCTTGTATTGCCTCAGTTCTCTTCTGTTATTAATGTATTTATTGATATTTTTGGGACAATCCCCCACCCCCATTCAAGGCGGCATTTGTGAACACACGGAACTGCTAACAACACAAAAGGTGAAAATACTATGGACGTTTTACACGGATGATTGAATTCATGCACTCTCACAGACCCTGCTCGTTGTCTGGACAGAGATCTAACCGTCCTTTTGGAATGTATTTGTCATGGAACACCTGTATCGGTAATGTACCAGGAAATTAGCATATCGCACACGGTCCATACACGACGGCATTCATAACATGAAATATACACATTCGACGGCACATGCACAATCCTTTTCTTTGTAATGACTATTTACTATTTAGTTGGATCTAGTAAAAAGTAATAAGGACCCCACATGTACCATGCAGTAGCTCTGTACATTGAGAGATATTTTGAGCATGCAGAAGACGGATACCTTTCTCGTTCTGTCTTTGTTTTCCATACTCTTGGGTAAGAAACCATTTTATATCCATTTACTTGAATATCTGGATTTCCAGAGGGTATCAGGAGATTCCTGATTTGTAATTTACGCAAATAGTATAAGCCTAATTCGATCATGTCGATACGGTATTAATATGAATCGCGAGTGTAGGCCCTAATTGGCGCGAGTTCACCAAATTCTCATTCACTGGCGAAGGAGATGAACAGTCGTCATGGTCGCCAAGTTGTCCTGTTAGTTATAATATACCACACTCAGGATGCACGGATTTTCTGATAAGCTTCCGGAAAGTATCTAAGAGGCACTGTTTTGGCTTGATTTAGTCCCCAGTTTCTGATATTGCAGTCTGTATTCTCAGTTTGACAGAATTGCCTAATTGGCTCATACTTGTTTTGGACTGTTAATGCGTTCACCGCACCTCCGTGGAAAGTTCAGTTAGTAAACATTTCGAACTTTTTACCATGCAAAATGACCATTTGATTCTATAAAAGCTTGTTACAGTAACTCGACTGAAGGATTTAAAATTCCGTAAAAAAAAGTATTTTGGGATCACCGATTGGGTTCGTTTTAATGGAAATTAAGGGCGAAAAGTAGTGTAAAAAAGTCAACTTTTGGGTCACCCGATCATGTTCAGGGAGGCAGTCACATTATCACCGCGCGGAAGTGACGTAATCAGAGGATATGACATCACCGGATGTACATAATCAACGGAAGTGTCATCACCCTTAACTGACGTAACACAAGAGTAGGATACAGGATAATGATCAGGGAGACAAGATCAGGAGCGAGTGAAGTTATAAAACAGGTTCGGTAATCATAATCAGTAAATAAAGAAAAAAAGGTTAATATGTAAGCTGAGGGTCAAAATAATGAGTAAAGGTCAAAATAATGAGTGAGATCAGGATGCAGGTGCGGGAGGAAAACTGGTTTCGACCAATCAGAACCAAGTATGCGGCCGTTTGATGACGTTGGTATAATTTGTAAGAATCGTCGATCATGTTTGACCACGTGAGAGTTTGATCTATTTGATCCAGCATAGCTATTCCATCCCAATCACTATACCAGTACGAACCTATTTACGTATTTACATGGATGTTATGGAGAGGATGACAGTAAGGGGAGGTAACTCAATTTCGATATTGAAGACTGCAGCGAGCATACGTGACTTCGCTTTACTCGAACCATCTTATGACAGAAATCATC
>JAVTVY010041953.1:0-17889 GCA_036873755.1 Hanleya hanleyi | reverse complement strand
TGTGTCATTTTGTAGCTCTCGGGGTGTACATCTCCATTTTAGGGATGTTCGCTTCATCTGTGACGTCATCGGTGACGTCATCAGTACGAGTATTAGCGAAAGTGGGCATTTTAGGGAAGTGCAGGAAGGTATTTTGGGTAGAGAGGGACCATCCTTGGTCTGATTGTGTCGTGGGAGGTGTCATGTTGTAGCTCTCGGGGTGTAGACCCCGATTTGAGGGCTATCCACAGCATCTGTGACGTCATCGGTGACGTCAGCAGTACGAGTAGTAGCGAAAGTGGGCATTTGGGGGAAGTGAAGGAAGGTGTTTGGGGTCTAGGTAGGCCACTATTGGTCCGAATGTGTCGAGGGAGGTATCACTTTGTAGTTCTCGGGGTGTAGACCCCGATTTGAGGGCTATCCACAGCTTCTGTGACGTCATCGGTGACGTCAGCAGGACGAGTAGTAGCGAAAGTGGGCATTTTGGGGAAGTGAAGGAAGGTGTTTGAGGTCTAAGTAGGCCACTATTGGTCCGAATGCGTTCTGGGAGGTGTCATTTTGTAGCTTTCGGGGAGTACATCCCGATTTGAGGGATGTTCGCGTCATCTGTGGCATCATTGGTAGGAGTAGTAGCGAAAGTGGGCATTTTGGGGCAGTGAAGGAAGGTATTTGGTGTAGATATGGACCATCTTTGGTCCGCCTGCGTCCTGTGGGGTGTGCATTATACCATATCTTTGCTGTATTATACCATATCTGTCTCGCATCATACCAAATCTGTGCTGTATTATACCATATCAGTCCTGTATTATACCAAATCTGTCCTGTATTGTGTCATATTTGTCCTGTATTATACAATATATGTTCTGTATTATAGCAATTCTGTGCTGTATTATACAGTATCTGTCCTGTATTATATAAAACCTGTGCTGTATTATACTATATCTGTCCTGTATTGTATCATATATGTCCTGTATTATACAATATATATTTTGTATTATACAATCGCATAGTGGTTGTCATGAATAACAACAAGTTCAGCAATGTTCATACAGTTTATTATCCCCAATGTTACATCATACCCAGGCTGGGGGAGCCGCCCTGGGTATGTTTAGTATGTTCACAGCAAAACAAATTGAAATATCAAACACCATGTTTTATTAGTTAACGCATCGTCACATTAGGTACAAGTGTTTACTGAGCTCAAGTCAAAGATCAGCATGTAGACATATAGAGTATGTACGGCATGTTATGGTATTCATCAGTGCACGGGTGACGCGTTCAACCGATGGGGTGGTCGGTCAGCATGGTCACGAAAAACGTAACATTGGTCACCCTCTCCACGAACCATTGAGTGTTGGGGCGTTGTTGTTGGGCCCATTCCAAGGGATCCACGGTGTCCAGTTTCTCCAGCATCGTCTCTAGCGAGGCCCGGTTAATGATGGTAAATGATTGGTCAAATACCCGGATGTTACTGCTCGGGTAAAAGTATCGGACTGATCTGTCTCCTTATGCTGCAGCACATAACCAAACGCCAGATTTAATTTGAAGGACGTAGCTTGGTCATTGAAGATGGCTTCCATGTAGCTGCGTAGACGGGCGAGATCGGTCAGTCGGAAATTGTAGACATCTTGAATAGGGCGATGACGGTGGAAACAGTACCGTATCATGGGCCAATGGCGCCGATATATGTCACTCACTGGATGGGCGTCCTGTAACAGATCGCTAGGAACATCCACTGCATCTTCCAGAAAATGTTCGATGTCGTCAGGCGTATGACTCGAAACCGTAACGCTGAGGTCCGGCTGGATATCCAGGCCCTCCTGGACTGTGGGTATAGGCGGGCTCTTCGTCATCGCATCACCAGTGGCGTTCGTCTCCCCGGGTTCATCTTCACTGGGTCTGACCTTCCGCGGCTCCTCTTTAGTGGAAAGTTGTCGCCCAAACCGTGGAGACGGGGCATGAATCAAACGTTGGTGCTGTCTTAACCGACTGGGTCGTTTGAAGAGTCGACCACAATCGTTACATTGTACCGTCGCACCCTCGTGGAGTGCCCTCTCATGGGGCAGTAAATTATTCTCCCGATTGAATGACCGTGCGCAGATTATACAAGTATACCGTGCATCGTTGTGGGTGGAGGCCTCGTGACGTCGTAAACTTTCTATATGAGTAAACTGCTTCTGGCAAGTTGTGCAAGTGAACATCTTGGTGATTGACAGAGTGTCGGATGAAACGGCCAGGCCGCTATCCTCGTGGAGTGCCCTCTCATGGCGCAGTAAATTATCCTCCCGATTGAATGACCGTGCGCAGGTTATACAAGTATACCGTGCATCGTTGTGGGTGGAGGCCTCGTGACGTCGTAAACTGTCTATACGAGTAAACTGCTTCTGGCAAGTTGTGCAAGTGAACATCTTGGTGGTTGACAGAGTGTCTGATGAAACGGCCAGGCTGTTCCCCTTTTATAGCAAGCTAGCTGTTGATCTAGTTCTAGCACTCAGTTCAACTACCCCAAGTCGAGGACCGAGATGTACTGGTGTATGACTGAGTCGCATTGCGCGCGGGTGTGTGTGTATGTGTGGGCAGTGGGTTTTACATCCGGGACCTTGTCAACATCCGAGTTTCCCAGCGGGTTCTTCCATCCGGGTATTGTGGTTTTACATCCGGGTCTTCATCTTACATCCGGGGTTTTCCATGTTTATGGTCACGTGACCGGAACCGGAAGTTGTCACAAGACAGGTGGGACCCGCTTGCGTCTGTGTGTATGTGTGTGTGCTTGCGTATGAGTGTACGCGTGTGTGCGTGTGTGTGTGCTTGCAAGTGTGTTTACGCGTGTGTGTATGCGTGTGTGTGTGCGTGTGTACGAGTCTATGTGTATGTGTATGCGTCTGTGTGTATATGTGAACTGACCTTTGGCCCCTGCGCGCGCTGACAAAACAATACCGGATGAAAAATTGCGCGCAGGGGCCAAAGGTCATTTCCGGTCAAGTGAACGGAAGCGGAAGTGACCTCACAGAGGTCATATGCAAATTATTGAGGCCAACAGGTCCAAATGCTCTTCCAGAATACCGGATAACAATGGTGCGCATGGGTCAAAGGTCACTTCCGTTCAATATGGGTCATCATAGATACTCAAACCTCTTATTATCAATACATCTACAATACAGCGCCCCGATTCCGGTCACGTGACATTAAACATGGAAAAATCCGGATGTAAGATGAGGACCCGGATGTAAAACCACAGTATCCGGATGGAAGACGGAGGAACGACGGGAAAAATCCACTGGGAAAGCCGGATGTACACACAGACGTATACACACACATGCATACACACACACGCACACACACACACGCACACCAATACACACACACATGCATACACACATGCATACACACACGCACACGCTCACACACAGACGCAATACACACGTACGCATACACACACGCATACACACACGCGTACACACTCGCAAGCACACACACACATACACAGAGACGTACACACACATGCATACACACGCATACGCAAACACGCACACACACGCATACACACAGACGCATACACATAGATTCATACACACGCACACACACACGCATACACACACGCGTAAACACACTTGCAAGCACACACACATACACACACACAAACACACACATGCACGCACACCAACACACACGTCTACACACACGCAAGCACACACACACACACGCACACAGACGCATACACACACATACACGCACAATCACGCACACCCACACACACCCACACACACACCCACATACTCACACACACACGCGTACACGCAAGCACATACACACCCACAAGCACACACAGACGCAAACACACAGATATGTATGCACACACGCACGCGCAACACGCATACACACGCACACACACACACACACACGCATAAACACACAAACGTACATGCACGCACACACACACACACACACACAGGCACGAGGGGCGTAGCAAGACGGGCATAGGGTACGCCAGGGTGCTGGTGCACCACAGGAGCGTGCGCCTTCATACGGCGACACACATACACACATACACACAGACGCATACACATACACATACATACACGCATGCAAACACCCACGCATACACACACACGCACACACACGCACACAGACGCACACACGCATAAACACACACGCACATGCACGCGCACACATACACACAGACACACACACACACACACAGACGCATACACACATGCATACACACACGCACTCATACACACACATACACACACGCACACACACACACACTCGCACACACATACACAGACGCAATGCACACGCAATCACACACACACACAGACGCAACCACACACACACGCATACACACACGCTTACATACACGCACACACACACACGCAAGCACGCATACACACACGTAAACACACACCTCGCACATGCACGCACACGCACAAACACACGCCCACACGCGTACACTCATACGCAAGCACACACATATACACACAGACGCAAGTGGGTCCCACCTGTCTTGTGACAACTTCCGGTTCCGGTCACGTGACCATAAACATGGAAAAACCCGGATGTAAGATGAAGACCCGGATGTAAAACCACAGTACCCGGATGGAAGAACCCGCTGGGAAACTCGGATGTTGACAAGGTCCCGGATGTTAAACCCACTGCCCACACATACACACACACACACGAGCGCGCGCGCGCAATGCGACTCAGTCGTACACCAGTACATCTCGGTCCTCGACTTGGGGTAGTTGAACTGAGCGTGCTAAAAATAGATCAACAGCTAGCTTGCTATAAAAGGGAAACGGCCCGGCCGTTTCATCAGACACTCGGTCAACCACCAAGATGTTCACTTGCACAACTTGCCAGAAGCAGTTTACTCGTATAGACAGTTTACGACGTCACGAGGCCTCCACCCACAACGATGCACGGTATACTTGTATAACCTGCGCACGGTCATTCAATCGGGAGGATAATTTACTGCGCCATGAGAGGGCACTCCACGAGGATAGCGGCCTGGCCGTTTCATCCGACATTCTGTCAATCACCAAGATGTTCACTTGCACAACTTGCCAGAAGCAGTTTACTCATATAGAAAGTTTACGACGTCACGAGGCCTCCACCCACAACGATGCACGGTATACTTGTATAATCTGCGCACGGTCATTCAATCGGGAGAATAATTTACTGCCCCATGAGAGGGCACTCCACGAGGGTCCGACGGTACAATGTAACGATTGTGGTCGACTCTTCAAACGGTTAAGACAGCACCAACGTTTGATTCATGCCCCGTCTCTACGGTTTGGGCGACAACTTTCCACTAAAGAGGAGCCGCGGAAGGTCAGACCCAGTGAAGATGAACCCGGGGAGACGAACGTCACTGCTGATGCGATGATGAAGAGCCCGCCTATACCCACAGTCCAGGAGGGCCTGGATATCCACCCGGACCCCAGCGTTACGGTTTCGAGTCATACGCCTGACGACATCGAACATTTTCTGGAAGATACAGTGGATGTTCCTAGCGATCTGTTACAGGACGCCCATCCAGTGAGTGACATATATCGGCGCCATTGGCCCATGATACGGTACTGTTTCCACCGTCATCGCCCTATTCAAGATGTCTACAATTTCCGACTGACCGATCTCGCCCGTCTACGCAGCTACATGGAAGCCATCTTCAATGACCAAGCTACGTCCTTCAAATTAAATCTGGCGTTTGGTTATGTGCTGCAGCATAAGGAGACAGATCAAGTCCGATACTATTACCCGAGCAGTAACATCCGGGTATTTGACCAACCATTTACCATCATTAAGCGGGCCTCGCTAGAGACGATGCTGGAGAAACTGGACACCGTGGATCCCTTGGAATGGGCCCAACAACAACGCCCCAACACCCAATGGTTCGTGGAGAGGGTGACCAATGTTACGTTTTTCGTGACCAAGCTGACCGACCACCCCATCGGTTGAACGCGTCACCCGTGCACTGATGAATACCATAACATGCCGTACATACTCTATATGTCTACATGCTGATCGTTGACTTGAGCTCAGTAAACACTTGTACTTAATGTGACGGTGCGTTAAATAATAAAACATGGTGTTTGATATTTCAATTTGTTTTGCTGCGAACATACTAAACATACCCAGGGCGGCTCCCCCAGCCTGGGTATGATGTAACATTGGGGATAATAAACTGTATGAACATTGCTGAACTTGCTGTTATTCATGACAACCACTATGCGATTGTATAATACAAAATATATATTGTATAATACAGGACATATATGATACAATACAGCACAGGTTTTATATAATACAGGACAGATACTGTATAATACAGCACAGAATTGCTATAATACAGAACATATATTGTATAATACAGGACAAATATGACACAATACAGGACAGATTTGGTATAATACAGGACAGATATTGTATAACACAGGACAGATATGGTATAATACAGCACAGATTTGGTATGATGCGAGACAGATATGGTATAATACAGCAAAGATATGGTATAATGCACACCCCACAAGACGCAGGCGGACCAAAGATGGTCCATCTCTACACCAAATACCTTCCTTCACTGCCCCAAAATGCCCACTTTCGCTACTACTCCTACCAATGAGGTCACAGATGACGCGAACATCCCTCAAATCGGGATGTACTCCCCGAAAGCTACAAAATGACACCTCCCAGAACGCATTCGGACCAATAGTGGCCTACCTAGACCCCAAACACCTTCTTTCACTTCCCCAAAATGCCCACTTTCGCTACTACTCGTACTGCTGACGTCAGCGATGACGTCACAGATGATGTGGATAGCCCTCAAATCGGGGTCTACACCCCGAGAACTACAAAGTGATACCTCCCTCGACACATTCGGACCAATAGTGGCCTACCTAGACCCCAAACACCTTCCTTCACTTCTCCAAAATGCCCACTTTCGCTACTACTCGTACTGCTGACGTCACCGATGACGTCACAGATGCTGTGGATAGCCCTCAAATCGGGGTCTACACCCCGAGAGCTACAACATGACATCTCCCACGACACAATCGGACCAAGGATGGTCCCTCTCTACTCAAAATACCTTCCTGCACTTCCCTAAAATGCCCACTTTCGCTAATACTCGTACTGATGACGTCACCGATGACGTCACAGATGAAGCGAACATCCCTAAAATGGAGATGTACACCCCGAGAGCTACAAAATTACACCTCCCAGGACGCATTCGGACCAAGGATGGTCCATCTCGACATCAAATACCTTCCTGCACTGCCCCAAAATGGCCACTTTACTTACTACAACCAACTGCGCATGCGCAGATTGACGCGACTTGCATTTAAAAACACGCCATTCTGACTCTACCCCACACGAGCTTCACTTTGACACCTTCCACGACCCATTCGGACCCATAGCGGTCCATCTCTACCCCAAACACACACCCACATACCCCCAAAATGCCTGCTTTCTATACTACAGCCAGACTGCGCATGCGCAGAATATTGAAAACGGACGAACTATTAGTCCAGTCGGATGCTCCTCCACGAGAGCTTCAAAATAAGACCTCACACGACACCATAGGATCATTAGGGGCTCACCTAGACCCCAAAACGTCCACCCAGTATGGGCCTATACTCCCATAGCCAGTATGGGGCTATATGAGCCTACCCAGGCCTCGGTGAACTTTTCCAAAAATTTCACCGTTTCGCTTCGAAACCCTTCCCATCCTGTTCTAAATGACGAGACGTGAAGAACAACCCATATCCCAATGAACGTGTGTGAATTTCCCATTTTGAACCTTACCCCCATATAGCCAGTATGGAGCTATATGAGCCTATATCCAGACCTACCCGGTACTTTTCGAAAAATTTCACCGTTTCGCTCGGGGACCCTTCCCATCGTGTTCTAAATGACAAGACGAGAAACACAAATCCAAACAACCCATATCCCAATGAACGTGTGTGAATTTCTCAGATTGGACCTATACCCCCATATAGCCAATATGGGACTATATGGCCTATATTGTACTTTTCCAAAAATTTCACCGTTGCGCTCCGAGACCCTTCCCATCGTGTTCTAAATGACGAGACGTGAAAGACAAATCCAAACAACCCATATCACAATGAACGTGTGTGAATTTCCCAGGTTGGACCTATAACCCCCATTTCCAGCCTATGGGGCTATATACAGACCTCGGTGACTTTTCCCCAAAATTTCACCGATTCGCTCCGGGACCCCTCCCATTGTGTTTTTCTCGGCGAGACGAGAAAAACGTGACCCCACAACCCATAGTAACACCCACAGAAAAATTGACCACCCCTCCCCCCATATAGCCAGTATGGAGCTATACCCATACAGGCATTTCCCCGTATATTGTATATTGTACGAGTCCGTGTTCCGTTTTTTATAGTTTCGGGAAAAAATCCTGATTTTACATACACCCATCCATGACTGGATGCCCCTTCACGAATGCTTCACTTTGATACCTCACTCGACCCAATCGGACTATGCAGCGTATTTGAAGCCGGGGACTACTTTTTCTCCACGGAAGCTTTTTCCCGCGACCGCATCACCACCAGACCGCGTTTTTCGTGACCAAGCTGACCGACCACCCCATCGGTTGAACGCGTCACCCGTGCACTGATGAATACCATAACATGCCGTACATACTCTATATGTCTACATGCTGATCGTTGACTTGAGCTCAGTAAACACTTGTACTTAATGTGACGGTGCGTTAAATAATAAAACATGGTGTTTGATATTTCAATTTGTTTTGCTGCGAACATACTAAACATACCCAGGGCGGCTCCCCCAGCCTGGGTATGATGTAACATTGGGGATAATAAACTGTATGAACATTGCTGAACTTGCTGTTATTCATGACAACCACTATGCGATTGTATAATACAAAATATATATTGTATAATACAGGACATATATGATACAATACAGCACAGGTTTTATATAATACAGGACAGATACTGTATAATACAGCACAGAATTGCTATAATACAGAACATATATTGTATAATACAGGACAAATATGACACAATACAGGACAGATTTGGTATAATACAGGACAGATATTGTATAACACAGGACAGATATGGTATAATACAGCACAGATTTGGTATGATGCGAGACAGATATGGTATAATACAGCAAAGATATGGTATAATGCACACCCCACAAGACGCAGGCGGACCAAAGATGGTCCATCTCTACACCAAATACCTTCCTTCACTGCCCCAAAATGCCCACTTTCGCTACTACTCCTACCAATGAGGTCACAGATGACGCGAACATCCCTCAAATCGGGATGTACTCCCCGAAAGCTACAAAATGACACCTCCCAGAACGCATTCGGACCAATAGTGGCCTACCTAGACCCCAAACACCTTCTTTCACTTCCCCAAAATGCCCACTTTCGCTACTACTCGTACTGCTGACGTCAGCGATGACGTCACAGATGATGTGGATAGCCCTCAAATCGGGGTCTACACCCCGAGAACTACAAAGTGATACCTCCCTCGACACATTCGGACCAATAGTGGCCTACCTAGACCCCAAACACCTTCCTTCACTTCTCCAAAATGCCCACTTTCGCTACTACTCGTACTGCTGACGTCACCGATGACGTCACAGATGCTGTGGATAGCCCTCAAATCGGGGTCTACACCCCGAGAGCTACAACATGACATCTCCCACGACACAATCGGACCAAGGATGGTCCCTCTCTACTCAAAATACCTTCCTGCACTTCCCTAAAATGCCCACTTTCGCTAATACTCGTACTGATGACATCACCGATGACGTCACAGATGAAGCGAACATCCCTAAAATGGAGATGTACACCCCGAGAGCTACAAAATGACACCTCCCAGGACGCATTCGGACCAAGGATGGTCCATCTCGACATCAAATACCTTCCTGCACTGCCCCAAAATGGCCACTTTACTTACTACAACCAACTGCGCATGCGCAGATTGACGCGACTTGCATTTAAAAACACGCCATTCTGACTCTACCCCACACGAGCTTCACTTTGACACCTTCCACGACCCATTCGGACCCATAGCGGTCCATCTCTACCCCAAACACACACCCACATACCCCCAAAATGCCTGCTTTCTATACTACAGCCAGACTGCGCATGCGCAGAATATTGAAAACGGACGAACTATTAGTCCAGTCGGATGCTCCTCCACGAGAGCTTCAAAATAAGACCTCACACGACACCATAGGATCATTAGGGGCTCACCTAGACCCCAAAACGTCCACCCAGTATGGGCCTATACTCCCATAGCCAGTATGGGGCTATATGAGCCTACCCAGGCCTCGGTGAACTTTTCCAAAAATTTCACCGTTTCGCTTCGAAACCCTTCCCATCGTGTTCTAAATGACGAGACGTGAAGAACAACCCATATCCCAATGAACGTGTGTGAATTTCCCATTTTGAACCTTACCCCCATATAGCCAGTATGGAGCTATATGAGCCTATATCCAGACCTACCCGGTACTTTTCGAAAAATTTCACCGTTTCGCTCGGGGACCCTTCCCATCGTGTTCTAAATGACAAGACGAGAAACACAAATCCAAACAACCCATATCCCAATGAACGTGTGTGAATTTCTCAGATTGGACCTATACCCCCATATAGCCAATATGGGACTATATGGCCTATATTGTACTTTTCCAAAAATTTCACCGTTGCGCTCCGAGACCCTTCCCATCGTGTTCTAAATGACGAGACGTGAAAGACAAATCCAAACAACCCATATCACAATGAACGTGTGTGAATTTCCCAGGTTGGACCTATAACCCCCATTTCCAGCCTATGGGGCTATATACAGACCTCGGTGACTTTCCCCCAAAATTTCACCGATTCGCTCCGGGACCCCTCCCATTGTGTTTTTCTCGGCGAGACGAGAAAAACGTGACCCCACAACCCATAGTAACACCCACAGAAAAATTGACCACCCCTCCCCCCATATAGCCAGTATGGAGCTATACCCATACAGGCATTTCTCCGTATATTGTATATTGTACGAGTCCGTGTTCCGTTTTTTATAGTTTCGGGAAAAAATCCTGATTTTACATACACCCATCCATGACTGGATGCCCCTTCACGAATGCTTCACTTTGATACCTCACTCGACCCAATCGGACTATGCAGCGTATTTGAAGCCGGGGACTACTTTTTCTCCACGGAAGCTTTTTCCCGCGACCGCATCACCACCAGACCGCATCATCGCGGAAGAATACATGCCCAGGGAGCCTTTGCCGGAACTATAGTGACTCGTAGTTACCTCCCCCTAGATTGGAACTCTTCTGTGTTGGAGATAGTTTCCCCCCATCGATCACATGATCGTCACGTGACAAAGTTCCACCTCAAATTTTACCCGGGGAACAATTAATGAGGTGAAATTGGCTTTAAATCCCGTGACTATACTACTCGGATTGTTATCAGAATCTCTCCCCTATGTTTATAACATGAATCGGATTTTTTAAAACTATTTATAACTGGTGTCAATATGATAATATGAATAAAATATTCCTACAATTCCAAGAAAGCTTACACTTATGATAATTCTGGCAACTTCAGGTTGAAAATATACCAGTTATCATCGATTAAAAATATATTCTGGGTTGAAGGCATAGGGAAGCGCTCGAATTGAGGAACCACAGCCAAAGCACCGCTCGCAGGCAGATAGCATTGCCCCGGAATTAACTTGAGCTATAGTGGGAACTTCCCATTTAGGCGGTGCAGACTGGTGTAGATTGCGATGGGTGTGGTATTCACCGGTTCCGGAAATGACGTCACGCTGGGCATGCGCTCTCGAGGAGTAGTAGCGAAAGAGGTAATTTTGGGACTGCGTAGGGGTACCCAGGCGTGATGGAGTCCAAATATGGAGAGCAGTGTGTCGTCTTGAAGCTCTTGTTGTATCGTCATACATTGTCCTGGTCATGGTATAACTGTGAAGTCATGATGCACAGTCAAGGAGTAGTATAGAAATGACATTTTTGGCTATGGAAGAGCAAGTTTGGGTGATCTAGGTGCCATCCTCGATCCAAATGGGCAGTTGAGGACGTTGTATCGAAGCTCTGGTGGTGTAGACTAGAACTTTTTTTATCGAAGTGAAGTCATGGTGCGCAGCACTGTCAAGGTATGGAAAGGGCCCGTTCGGGTGTGCATGGGCCTGTTTGGGCGATCTAGGAACCATCTTTGTCTAAACTGTGTCATGCGTGGTGTCATCTTGAATCTCTCTCTGTCGAACAGCATTGTGGATGTTATCAGAGCCGTCTATTTGTCTGTCTGGCTATTTGTATGACTGGCGTTGGCGATTTGTATGACAGGTTGGCCATACTTCATCAAATTTGGCATGCAGTGTGTCCAGTTCGTTATGTAGAATAAAACTGAGGGAAACATCATGATATAGATAAAGCACGGAGTGATTTTGACTGGAAGAGATCCCGTGGTACGCATGCGTGGTCGAGGCGTGTGCAAATGTATGTTCGACAGGACGTATTTGGGTGATCTAGGAGCCATCCCGGGTCCGAATATAGCGCACAGGGCGTCATAATGCATTTCCCGTGGTGTAGAAAACGACTTGAGGTGACTGTCCAGGTGACTGTATCGTCATCTGTGACATTATCTGCAGAAGAAAATGCGTCGATTGGTGGAAATGGCTTCATCAGTGGTAGAGGAAGAGCAAATATGCTCGGACTAAGTGGCTGCCTACACCCCAATACAACCCACAAGAGTGGACATGTCGACCTTGGAGTGCACCATGGGCTTAGGTACATGGTCATCGTAGGTCCGGTGATTTATGCATGAGTTAGGACATACCTCGGGTCATACTGAAGCTCCCGATGGAACAACAAGGGAGGGAGAAACTTTTGTCGACAACTGTTATCCTGGGAACAGAGGAGCTAGAACCAAGACCATCCTCGTACACAATGAAACCTAATTCTGGGAGTAAGACCACATATACCCTCTCACCGATGTCTTGTCTGCCCTAATGTCTTAACGCCTTGACACATTCAGATGAACGAAGAGAAAGAGAAATCACACCCACGCAGAGGGATCCGCGTTGGGTGTACATGCTCCTGTCCGTGAATCAGATGCAATGTCGACTGCTCTTGTACAGTCAGAAGCTGCCCTTTGAGAAACTGCTCTGGTGTTCCGTCAATCATTGGCCTTGTTTGCTCTTGTCCATTCGAGGCATTGTTTTCCCTAGTCCACCCCAACGCGTCAGCCCAGGATACTGCAACAGTAACATGTCATAGAGCAGTCGTTTTCGTAGTTTGGTCACACTGTTGAAGAGCCTCCCTGGGTGGTAACCCATATCCTCTTGCAGATGATGCTTGTTTTTCATGGGGGGGAGGGGGGGGGGCGTGCGCGGGATCAGCTGGTGGGCTCTCTGTGTCGAAAGTCTCAGTTTCAGTATCTTTCTCCTCTCCATACCCATGCAAAGTCATGTGGTGCCTCATCATATTGTGGTGTCTGAGGGCGGTTTAACCACATTCAGAGCCTGAGTAGTCATTTTGAGTAATTGAACGTTGACTTTGTATGTCTTTCGGATTGATGGTGGCTCAAATGACTCTGCAGTCTGACGACTGAACAACAATCTTGGCAATTCTGTATGTGCGCCTATTGGAGGAACCATTGATGTCGCTGTAAATTATCTACAGATCGAACATTTATACTCAGCAATAGGATCGTGGCTGGTAGATTGATTGATGGGGTTAATCTCTATGGCTCCGCAACTCTCAAGCGTGCATGTCCATGAATTACACATTACTGAGAGCTGAACCGTGTAGTCTTAGTGGTGTTCACACTCCCCACATTGATACCTCAAGGAATAACCATTCATGGCACTGTAAACTGTCCAGGCGATTCAATGGATCTCCACAGGACTATACACTGTGTACTGAGTAAAAGCAATAATATTTTTATCTTCGTGATTTGTTGTATTGGACAAAATCCACAGAGAAATAGTCAATGAGCCGGCAGACCCCCTAAATTTGTCCATCACTACTATTGGGGCGGGTGGGGGGGGGGGGGTGGATGAGTTCACTTTCCCGTGATCTGGGGCACTTTCAGAGGTTTCTTTCAGATACTCAACTGTGACTAGTATTTAGGCTACATAATTTCCATGCTTCACTGCGCGGAAACTATACAGTAGCAAGTATTCTGGCAGGCCCGTAGCCAGGGAGGTTTTTGGGGGTTCGGGAAAACCCCCCTTTCGGAAATATTACATATTTTTCTCATATAAATGCCCTTTTCGAACTGAAGCGAACCCCCTATTTGCCCCTTTTCCCATACAGCGAACCCCCTGATGTGCCCTTTTGGAGTGAAGGCGAACCACCCCTCAGTAAATCCTGGCTACGGCCCTGTCTGGGTGCCAAATGGAAAAAAAATCTGAGAACGTTTAACGCTCGTTCCATTCAGAGTTCTGAACATGTTAGCTCGAAGTTACAGGCTCATCTCCCGATGAGAGATAAAACTGCTAAAGCCATCAACGTTCGTCTGCCGAGTTGTCGATCTCAAAACCTGGCGAGAGGCTTTCTACGCCTATACTTAAAACAGAAGTTCATACAGGCTCCACCCACTGGGGGAAATGTCCGAACACCGTTAAATTGAGACTCCTTAACTTCTTCAAGTGTGAACGTAGAAGTCGACTTGGGTATGAAGATTAGGGAGACCGGGCCTAGAGATTGTATCTCTACGGTATTGTGTCTCGTATGTAGATCTATAAAAAAATGTTTTTACCAAATTTTGAATCAAATGGTAAGGCATGTTCCATCAAAATAATGTTTAATGGCAATATTTACTTGTTGTATATCTCCTACAGATCTAGTGGCATGCCCCCGTGGCCAAACATCGTAGTTTTTTTCACGGAATGTGCGCTGTGAGTAGTAGTAAAAGGGTAAAATTGATCGCATTCGTGAAGCGGCTAAATCAAGGGGGTGGGTGGCGTCCAGGAGGCCTGATCACGTCACGTCTGGTGCGATGTCAAAGGTAACTTCCGGATCAGATGTCACATCCAGTGCAAGGTCACTGCTGTTCACGTGAGTGACGGGTTGGATGATGAACTAGGATGCAGAATGCAGACGTTACACACAGCACCAGATGTGTCTTACATCGTGTTATATTGAAGTACTCGTGGAGTCAAGTACGACTGGGGTGGGATGACTGGAAATGAGGTCATAGTGCTCATGCACAGTCGAGGAGTAGTAGCGAAAGACGGCATTTTGTGAGTGGGAAGGGGTGTGTTTTAGCTATTGGGTCTTTCCACATTTATCCCCAGACAATGCGGTCTTGCCACGGCGTGGTCCTCACTGGTACACATCACCTGGGCCACCGCGTGAGCGGGTTGTTATCAGAATCTCTCCCCTATGTTTATAACATGAATCGGATTTTTTAAAACTATTTATAACTGGTGTCAATATGATAATATGAATAAAATATTCCTACAATTCCAAGAAAGCTTACACTTATGATAATTCTGCCAACTTCAGGTTGAAAATATACCAGTTATCATCGATTAAAAATATATTCTGGGTTGAAGGCATAGGGAAGCGCTCGAATTGAGGAACCACAGCAGTAGTATAGAAAAGACGGATAAAGCCAACTTGACCTACTTATTTGTTCCCCGGGGAGGGTTTGAGGAGGTCAAGGTCACGGGGCGATCACGTGATCAAGGCACAAGAGACCAAAAACTACCTCCAGCACAGAAGAGTTCCAATCTAGGGGGAGGTAACTCTGGGTGACTATAGTTCCGGCAAAGGGCCCCTGGGCATGTATTCTTCCGCGGTGATGCGGTCTGGCGGTGATGCGGTCGCGGGAAAAAGCTTCCGCGGAGAAAAAGTAGTCCCCAGACTTCAAATACGCTGCATGGTCCGATTGGGTCGAGTGAGGTATCAAAGTGAAGCATTCGTGAAGGGGCATCCAGTCATGGGTGGGTGCATGTAAAATTAGGATTTTTTCCCGAAACTATAAAAAGCGGAACACGGACTTTACCCCTAAAATAGGGGAAAACACCTATCAACCCTAGCCAAAAGGGCTAATATCGGTCCCCGCGCTTATTGGGACCTGCCTATCAAGTCAATGGGGTGGTTGTATGTAAAATTAGGATTTTTTCCCGAAAATATAAAAAGCGGAACACGGACTTTACCCCTAAAATAGGGGAAAACACCTATCAACCCTAGTCAAAAGGGCTAATATCGGTCCCCAGGCTTATTGGGACCTGCCTATCAAGTCAATGGGGTGGGTGCATGTAAAATTAGGATTTTTTCCCGAAACTATAAAAAGCGGAATACGGACTTTACCCCTAAAATAGGGGAAAACCCCTATCAACCCTAGCCAAAAGGGCTAATATCGGTCCCCGGGCTTACTGGGACCTGCCTATCAAGTCAATGGGGTGGGTGCATGTAAAATTAGGATTTTCCCCCGAAACTATAAAAAGCGGAACACGGACTTTACCCCTACAATGGGGGTCTGTATTATACAATATAAGGGAAAATGCCTGTATGGGGTATGGGGATGGTCAATTTTTTTTTCGTGGGCTTTACTATGGCTTGTGGGGTCGCGTTTTTCTCGTCTCGCCAAGAAAATGACAATGGGAAGGGTCCCGGAGCGAATCGGTGAAATTTTGGGGAAAAGTCACCGAGGTCTGTATATAGGCCCATAGGCTGGCCATGGGGGGTATAGGTCCAGCCTGAGAAATTCACACACGTTCGTTGTGATATGGGCTGTTTGGATTTGTTTTTCACGTCTCGTCATTTAGAACACGATGGGAAGGGTCCTGGAGCGAAACGGTGAAATTTTTGGAAAAAGTCACCGAGGCCTGGGTAGGCCCATAGGCCTATACTGCATGGCTATGGGTGTATAGGTCCATACAGGGTGGACGTTTTGGGATCTAGGTGGGCCACTAATGGCCCGATGGGGTCGAGTGAGATATCAATGTGAAGCCTATGTGAGGGGGCAACCGATGGGATGGATGTGGGGTAGGAATATCGTCATTCTGCGCATGCGCAATAGACAAAGTGTATGGAAATAGACGTTTTGGGTTCTAGGGGAGCCACTCGTGGGCCGATTGGATCGAGTGAGATATCAATGTGAAGCCTATGTGAGGGGCATCTGATGGGGTGAGTGCGAGGTTGAAATATCGTCACTCTGCGCATGCGCAGTGGACAAAGGGTATGGAAATAGACGTGTTGGGGTCTAGGTGGGCCACTAGTGGGCCGATGGGATCGAGTGAGGTATCCATGTGAAGCCTATGTGAGGGGGCTAGACTAGGGTGTCGTTTCCATTCTGCTGCGCAGGCCACGTGGGTTGTGACGTCACTTCCGGGTTTCACCTCCAAACCCAGAAGAGTTGCAATGTTCTCTTAGACGTCCGGATGTTCAACCTCCGGGGTTTTTCCCGGCCCGGCCCGCCCCGGCCCGCCCCGGCCCGCCCCGGGCCGCCCCGGCCGCAGCGCGCGCGCGCGCGGGGGTGATCTGATGCCGCAGGGTGCGCGGGTTATCCGGAAGTGCGTGGGTGAATCCGCAGCGCGCGCGCGCATGAAGGCCCTCATACATACCCCAATGCAGGCGCAGACGTGATGTGCCCGGATGATAGACACGGACGTCGCCGAGAAAAACACATACAACACGTCACATACAGTCGCCCCCCTCAAGACCCTCATATATACCCGAAAAGATACGGACGTTACCGAAAAGACACGGACGTTACCGAAAAGACACGGACTTTACCGAAAACACACGGGCTTTACCGAAAACACACGGACGTACCCGAAAAGACACGAAGGTGAACGACATTGTGGAAAAATCCCACAGACAGGTTAGTACATGCATTCCTATGATGTTCACAGGTTACGCCCATTCACGAAGGGC
>JAVTVY010041952.1:0-190354 GCA_036873755.1 Hanleya hanleyi | reverse complement strand
TCGATGAGTAGATACCCGTGAGCTCGTTGGGTAGCATCTTCAAAGGCTTCTCATACAAAGGCCGTGTTTTTAGGGTACATCTGTTGGGCCAGGTGCGTAATTTGGGAAGCGTCTCTGGGGTTTTTAAATAACACCACATACTGAGCATTCAAACCAATGTTCCTGTGCTCTTTGTTCTTACTGAAGAGATTCTGCACGATGTAGATGATGCTCAACCGACGATGATGGCTTCCTTTGGTAAAGAGACGGGTGATTCGACTGTCCGTTTCCGTCATGAGATCGTCCACCACGACCAACGTGTCTTTTGGCGTATCCTCAGGGGTAAGCCTTCCACTAAGGTGAGTCCCGGGACACGTGCCAGTTCCTCGTACGCGGATTGCCAAGCTCCATAACACCACAGGATGCGAGCTACGGGCGGTGAAATGAGGGCTGACCCGTGTTGGATGAGACGTTGAACGAAGTGTGTTTTTCCCGACCCTGTCGGTCCAGCGATGAGACACGTGAAAGGATGCTGCCACCGAGGATCCATAGTTTTTTTTTTTTATTTTTTATTTGGTGATTTGCGCTCGGCGTTCAGAGGCCCACCACCGTTGTCGTGGATCCCACCGGGGATCGTAGTCGAACGGGTACCGTTGCCGTGGTAAACGTGATTCGTCCACTCTAAATGGTTTTAGCGTCGTAGGAGTCGTAGTGGTGGTGGGTGTACTAGGTTGTGGTGATGGGGTGGAAGGGTCGTCGCTTCTCAGGGTAGACGGAGGCTGGTGATCACGTGGAGTCGTAGTAGTACGGAGCGTCGTAGTAGTACGGGGCGTCGTAGTAGTACGGGACGTCGTAGGCGTGGGTGGATGGATGTGGCGGTCAGGTGACGTGGTGGATGGGGTCGGTGACGTCGTCGGCCGCGTGGTAGGCGTGCGTGTCTGGGTTGATACGTGGCGGTACCTTGACGTCTTGGATGGCGTAGGCAGCGTCGTAGTGGAAGTGGTGGAAGTGGATGATTGAGGTGGAATTGTTGGACGAAGGGTGTTGAAACAGGATATCACGTACGCCAAATCGTAGAACACGCCTCCAAATAAGGTACCCAGAAGCACTACTAGACACACTACAGTACCCACTTGTGCTTTTCGAGTCCGTAACAGTAAGGGTAGATGTGCACTATCCATCGTACAACCCTACACTGAAGGATGGCGGTGATAGGGGTTAGAATTTATAGGCGTTTCATGTCACGGCCTGACACCCAGGAATTAAACGAACGGGGCCAACCTTGCCATTTGACGAAATGATAGAGGATGCCACGTCGACGTTCCGTTTTCAAAATCTTTTCCACCGTGTAGTAGTCTTTCGGTGTTTTCACTATGGGTTGTAATTCTGCCTCGTAAAACGTGCCTTGCAGTGTTTCTCCTTGTAGATCTTCCAGTTGATAGACGTGTGGCTGTCGACGTTTATGGCGAACGATGACAAAGTGCTCGTCACTCCAGTTGGGCAAGTAACTTTTCTCAAATTGTCCTTTCACTTTACCGATCCGTACCACATCTCCGCGTTTGTAACGGGGTGACGTGAGTGGTGGACTGGGTGAGTACAGCGTACCACGCACTTGATGTTCGTTGCGTTCTGTCACATCGAGGGGAGCTCGCTGGATACTGCGATGATAGGCTCGATTGTACCCTTGAACCAGTTGAGGTGGTACATCGATGTACCGTCGGGTGTTTTGGGCAGTAAAATACTTGTACATTCGTCCTTTGAAGGTCCGATTGAATCGTTCCACCACAGAGGCTTTGGTCTCGTTGTACGTATGGAAGAAAAATATCTTCTGTTTCTTAAGAAAGGCTTGAAAGGGTCGGTTGAGAAATTCTGTGCCTTCATCCGTTTGCAAATAGAGGGGTTTGCGCCCCGTCTTGAAAATCTGCTGGAACGCCCGTACTAGATTCTCTCCTGTTTTGGTGCGAATGGGTAGTACCCAGGCATACTTGGATAAAAGATCGATACAGGTCAACATGTACCGATGTCCATCATTGTGAGGTGCAAATCGACTCATATCCACTAAATCAGCCTGCCATTGCGCGTCTATGCCTCCTACGATGATTCGGTTACGGCGAAAATGTCGTCGGGCTGCTCGATGTAAACTATAAGTGTCTTGGGTTTTTAACCAGTCTCGAACTTCAGTTCGACTGATGCCTTGGGAATGGGCAGCTCGAGCGAGCGCTCCCACAACGCTATACGCGGCTGGACTGGTAGGGTTGTAATACAAATCGGTTAACACCTTGTTCACTGTAGATGCTGACCCCTTTTTTTCCTTTCGGGACCCCCTCATCGCCGTCTTCCTACCCCTCATCGGGGTGCCTCTGGGTCCCCGTCCGGTGTGTTCGCTTCATCAGGTGACACTGACACTCTAGCCTCTGTACACCCTGTAGGTATAGTACTTTTCTGTTCCCCGGCTGTATCGGGTTCATGTAGTTGTTCATGGGGTTCAGCCAGCGCGTCCTCCATAGCACGAGCCCACGCCAACTCGTCTGATGATCGCTCGTCCGGTGTAAACAGCTGGTCCACGATAGGCACTACTTTCTCCAAGGCTGTCCACAGATGGGGGTCTAGGGTGAAGCTTCGCGTAGGGTCTTGGTAGCGGCCCAGGCGTGCGAAGAAAGGCCCACGGTATACGTAGATGGCATTGTCTATGTGGATGAGGTGTCCATCGAGCTCGTCGCTCAACACGCGTTTAAATTTGGTCCAGCCGTCACGCTGTAGCGTCACCGTATTCGATACGGTCTCAGCGGGCGACCAGCAAATATCTCCACGGTCTTCCACCAGGGTGACTTTATCTTCATAGACGTGTAACCCCACCTGGGGTGTAAGGGGCAGGATGGCTCGTAGGTCGGGTGACATGCTTGCTCCAATGTCGAACGGTGAATGACACACACTCTGTCTCACCCCTGGTATTTATAGTGTCAGGTGGGGTACAGACATGAGTCGTACTATTCTGTGAGGGGGTCCTGTGGAGAGAGTACTTCATCGACCATGGGGACTACTTGTTGCAAAGCCGTCCATAGATCGGGGTCCAGAGTAAAACCACCTCGCTTGAGACAGAGGAGTCGAGCAAAATAGGGACCACGGAAAATGTAGACGTCGTCACACAGGTGAATGCTATCACCGTTGAGGTTACCGCATAACACCCGTTTCAAGGTAATCCAGCCTTCCGGGGATAAAGAGACACGCGCTGGTTCAGACGTACACCAACACCTACTATCGTCATCGATGAGCTCCACGCGTTGGGGATACAACAATAGGGTGCAGTCCGGTGTAAGAGTGCGCGTAGCTACAGAGCGCGCCTGGGGTGGAGTACGTCGTGGACGTCGGTGATAATAGCTTTCAGCGCCTGCCATAATGCCGGCCGGAGTAGGATAGAGGCACCACCACACTGTTCTAACCGGGGAAAAAAAGAATCATCTCTACCACTTCGTAGGTAGACACCGACTCCCACGTGCATGAAATCGACTTCGGGCTCTTTCCCCCGTAACAACCGTGTCAATAGAGTCCATCCTGCTAGGCTTAAACATAGCTTCACCTCTCGGGGATGTTCTTCGATGAGCTGCAGTTCATGGTCATAGACGATGAGGATGACGTCAGGCGTGAGTTGGAAGAAGGCAAGCTCCGCTCCGTGCGCTGCCATAGTGGTGAATGACAAAACACCGACGAAGCAAATGTGTATATATCGATTCTTGCTCCTTCGTGAAAGTCCGTGATGACTCGCCCGTAAAAAAAAACCTCTAGTCCGTAACCGTACACGTTATAGGTGCGCACCTCTCTCTCTATCCGTACCCGTCTGCGTTCTAGTTTTTATTCCACCCTCACCCTTCGTGAAAGTCCGTGATGACTCGTGAGTAAAAAAACCCTAGTCCGTAGCCGTACACGTTATAGGTTTTTTTTCGCACCTCTCTCTATCCGTACCCCGTCACCGTTATAGTTTTTATTCCACCCTCCTCCTTCGTGAAAGTCCGTGATGATTCGGGCTGTAATGTTATCTGCAATCATTTAACCTGGGAATTGTGAATTTTCGTGCAAAATAGGCGGATTGTAAATTAACCCAGGAGGGGTGGTCGCGCGGACCTGGGTGTAGACACCCATTACCAATCAGCATCCATTCTCATGTTTATAAATAGCCGCAATCATTTAACATAGGAATTTGCACTAGGTGAATTTCGTGTAAAATGAAGGGATTCTGACGACACCCAGAATGCATCACTGGCGCCAGGGGTGTTGGCCCTTTTCAGGGCCAACCCCCAATGTTATCTCAATACACGCAATCATTTAACGTAGGAATTGTGAATTTGGTGCAAAATCAGCTGATTGTAAATTAACCCAGGAAGGGTGGTCGCGCGGACCTGGGTGTAGACACCTTGTAGGCCACCAATCAGCATCCATTCTCATGTTTATAAATAGCCGCAATCATTTAACATAGGAATTTGCTAGTGCGAATGTTCGTGTAAAAAATGAAGAGATTGTGACGTCACCCAGGAATAGCGCCAGTAGTCCCCAATGTTATCTCAATACACGCAATGATTTAACATTGACAAATTTGGTGCAAAATATGTGGATTGAGAATTAACCCAGGAAGGGTGGTCGCACGTGGGCCTAGACATCCATCAGCCACGTGTACATCGACTCTCATGTTATTAATACACGCAATCATTTAACATTGACAAATTTGGTGCAAAATATGTGGATTGAGAATTAACCCAGGAAGGGTGGTGGCACGTGGGCATAGACATCCATCAGCCACGTGTACATCGACTCTCATGTTATTAATACACGCATTCATTTAACATGGAAATTTTCCACTCGACGAATTTCGTGCAAAATGACGGGATTCTGGCGTAACCCAGGAAGGGTGGGGGAACCCACTATTGGCCAATGAGATGTCTATAAACAGAGCCAATGAAATGGCTATCAAAAGAGCCAATCTGCTAGCCCTAAAAAGAACCAATGAAGCCAATATGAGCGAGGTTGAAACAGCCAATGAAAATGACCTGTATGTGAGTATAAAGCCAGCGGGAGCATGGTACGGGGCATTTCCAAACTTTTCACAGACCTGAGAACACGTACAACAGCTATATTGAAGAAAGAAGAAGATGAGCCGTGTTGCGAAAATGTCTACAACGAAGGCCTCCGGGCGAATGGCGATGATACAACGGGAGATCGACCGACGCCAGAAGAAGACGATGGTGAAAGCCATCAAAGATTTTTGGCTGGGAGAGTTACGGGGGTGGTGCCGTCAGGTGGACAACAACATGAATCCGGCGGGAATGGGACCCAGAATCTCCGGGCTCTGATATCGCTGGCCAGGACGGTCAGCGATGAGGCGTGGATCATGCATTTGAAAAGAACCATGGAACAGATGCACCCTCCCCCTCCTCCTCCTGCTGAACAACAACAACAACCTCGTCGTGGTCCACAAGTCCAGCCGGAATTCGTCAACATAGATGAACTACAACAGATTGCACCAGGAAATTTTGTAGACGATCTGCCCGTATTTGTGGATGACGACCAAGAACAACGACAACAGCTTGGCCGAGTCTACAGATTGGAACCATACAGATATTTCTCGGTCAGTCACATGGAGTAGACAAGAAAACTCCCCCTGAAGAAAACAGGGTCAACAAATTGACTCCAACGGCCCTTTTCAGGGCCAACCCATTGCTGTCGAAAGAGAGCTTCTAACTTGGCACAAATTCAAATCACAGGTCCTACATCATGTCCTCTTTATTCTATAGTATTACCAAACTCCAACACCAAAAAACAATCCCTGCCCCATTAACGGCCCTTTTCAGGGCCAACCCCTTACTTCAAAACACACAGGTTTTTTTTTTTTTTTTTTCTCAGTGTTTTAGGGCTAACCCATGCAAAAATTTGGCGCAAAATGAGCGGCATGATTGCAGATAACATTACAGCCCGAATCATAACGGACTTTCACGGACAAGGGAGGCGGGTGGAATATAAAAAAAAATAGAACGGGTACGGGTACGATACGATACGATACGATACGAATTTTATTACGATCAAAGTAAACGTACAGTGATCAAGGGGAAGTAACTCCCATTACGATACGATAACTCCCAACATAAACCAAAACACTGATACGGGTACGGATAGAGAGAGGTGCGCACCTATAACGTATACGGGTACGGACTAGGGTTTTTTTTTTTTTTTTTTTTTTTTAACATGGCAAAATTTAGACTAGGTGAATTTGGTGTAAAATGAAGGCATTCTGTGGTGACCCAGAATGCATTGGGGTAATATTATAAAGAGTGGAATGGACTTTTAACGTGGAAATTGATGTGTTATTTACCTATTGTTACCTAGGTATGTGTGCGGGAGTTGGTGTTATTTTATTTTTTTTTTTATTCTTTGTTTTTGTGCTTTTGAGTTTTACAAGTTTCCTCTTTCGGAAAGATGGGATGGCCCTAAAAAGGGCCTTTGGAAGATGTAAGCCATTACATCGTTGGGGACAGGTGGGATTGTCTTCTCACAGTACACGCCGGGCATGGCAACGCTATGAGTTCACACACACGGGGTTGTAATCGTCCTCCGCAAGCTGTGGTAATCGGGCGTGTCGGCGTATACAGGCTACACACAGGGCTTGATGCCCACACGGAAAAAGGGCGTACTTGGCGAAGTGATTACAGCATTCTACGCAGCGTAAATACTGGGCTGCTTGGCATTCGATGTTGGGTGCCAGTCTTCTTTGTATTGCGGTAGCGTAGTGGATGACCTCTTCAATTTGTTCCTTTTCTTGTGCCCCTATGTGGTGTCTTTTTCTGTTTTTTCTTGAGTCTTTCTGGTTCCCTCTTGTTCTGTTTTTTCTGGAGTCTTTCTGGTACCCTCTTGTTCTGTTTTTTCTGGAGTCTTTCTTCTTCTTGTGCTCTTTTCCTTCTTCTTCTTCTTCTTCTTCTTCTTCTTCTTCTGTGTCTTCTTCTGTGTCTTGTTCTTCTTCAGCTTGGAGGCTTTGTTGTTGTTGTTTCAACATATCTTCTAGCACTCGGTCAATTTCGTCAAAACGTTGGTATTCGACTGTGGTAAGATCCGGTGTAGCTCGTGGGAGGTGACTAAGATGCGGTGTGGCTCCTGGGGGGTCGCTAAGATCCGGTGTGGCTCCTGGGGGGTCTTGATTAGGGTCGCCCTGTGGTTGTTCTTCATGTTTAAATAGGTCTTGTATAATAGCATCGATCCATGGCTCATCATGTACCATATCGATGTTGCCGAGGAGTTGTAGTTCATCATCGGGTGTAGCTCCTGGGAGGTGACTAAGATGCGGTGTGGCTCCTGGGGGGTCGCTAAGATCCGGTGTGGCTCCTGGGGGGTCTTGATTAGGGTGGCCCTGTGGTTGTTCTTCATGTTTAAATAGGTCTTGTATAATAGCATCGATCCATGGCTCATCATGTACCATATCGATGTTGCCGAGGAGTTGTAGTTCATCATCATCATTTGTCATGAAGTCTGGGAACAGGTTATCAATATCCATGGTTTCACCTTCAGCCATGATGTAATTGTGAATGAATCAGTAAATACTGCGCGCTATTTATAGTGTAACCGTAGAGCGCGCGGACATGAGCGAAATCGTTCATAAAACTTTGGTGCTGAGCTCACGCTGAAGAAATTTTGTGTTTCTTTTCCAATTTTAAACCGGTGTCATTTTGCAATAAATGCGAGTGCACGTATAAAATTTATTTCAAGTTGAACTGGGGCAACTGATGGTGTAGCATTTAAAAATTTAGAAGGGTAGCGGTAGACTAAGCCAGTATTTTAATGATTTTATCGATTTTTAGACCCGTAAGGTTATGGTTAGGTAGTGTGGAAAACCCGGTACACTGGAAATAAATGGTTTTTCCTGGGTAAAAATACGTGAAGTATATTCCTCACAGCCTTATAATGTCACCCTGAAAATTGCAGCTGGTTTATCGAAAGAAAACTAGGAAATTTTATCACACGGGCTACGGTAACACAGCACTATACAGTGTGCAGGCAAAATGTGAGTACAGCTATGGGTGTCAAATGGGTGTGTTACCGTAGCCCCGTGTGATAAAATTTCCTAGTTTTCTTTTCGATAAACATGCTGCAGTGAACTCACATTTATTGCAAAAAATGAGACCGGTTTAAAGTTGGGAAAATAAAACATAAAACATTTTTAGCAGGTACCGCCATGTTGCACCCACTCCCACATTAGCCGCCATTTTGTCCCATCCCATCCCACATGAGCCGCCATTTTGTCCCATCCCATCCCACATCAGCCGCCATTTTGTCCCATCCCATCCCACAGAACGCCTAGACTATAAATAACGCGTAGTATGTTGCCATTGATTGACAACTACAATCATGGGTACAAGACGAAGGCTATTCAACGATCCTAGAGAACACAGAGAGATGATTACGAGTGAAGAACATAACGATGGAGTGACAATAATTACAAGCTTTGAGCGGGTTATTGCCGACGAAACGATGATACGGCGAAGTGAAGAACAACTCGAAGAGCTTAGGAGGGAGGCAATGGAAGAAGATGCGAGGTTGATGAGACGGCGAAGTGAAGAACAAGACGAGGAGATAAGGAGGGTGACAATGGAAGAAGAAGATGAGGATGTAACTGATGAAGAACTCCCCAACCTAGAGTGGTTAAACAGACCTCCAGCAAATACAACGGCTACGCAAACGCCAATTATAACAACGCCGGCTACCGAAACAACAACAACAACAAGAACAACAACAACATCACCATGCTCTTGGGCCGAGGTAACCCGCCTAAACGAACAGTTGAACCGCCTAAACGAACAGTTGAACCGCCTAAACGAACACGTGACCCACCAAAACGAACAGATTAATCACATGAGACAAGACATGGATAAAATGGACGCTGTGAATTTAAAACAACAACAAGACCTAGATAAGGAAGAAAGTAAATCAAACTGCAGCGTGTGTACAGACGACGAAAGCCTGTACGCCCTATTTCCGTGCGGGCATTTATGCCTATGTGAAGAATGCTGGGTGACGCTAACATGTATAGGGGACACGTGCCACTGCGCTGAAACGGACGAACAGCATTTAAAGATCAAGTGTCCCGTGTGTAGGAAGCAGGTGGCCGGAGTAAAGAGAATCTACCGCTCCTAAAACAAGTGTCGTAACACTTTTCCAAAGGCCCTTTTCAGGGCCACCCAATGTTTTCGAAAGAAAAAAACCTAAGGTCTTCACCACAATAGACTCTTAATGTTGAATTTTTTTAATACAATTATCTTTGCAAAAAGAATGAACACTAACAGCCATTTTTTTTTTAATTTTCTACTATTTTTATTAACACAAATAGAATGAACGTGTTCACCAGACTCTGGGTATTGAATTTTTAATACAATTATACGCTATGAAGGCGCTTCAATGCACATAGAATGAACATAAAATGAACATAGTGTAGGAATACTTGAGGAGAGAAGCCGTATTTTCAACTTGAGCAAGACTGGCAGATGATAATGTCTGAATGTTCCAATGCAATAAGACTTGAAAATGTTCAATATTTATACAACAAGACAATAGAATAAACGTCTTCAACTCTGAGTATTGAATTTTAATACAATTAACAGTAAAAACTCTGAGTATTGAATTTTAATACAATTATACGCTATCAAGCCGCTTCAATGAACGTGTAGGAATACGGTAAATGTTTTTCAACACCACACTTGTTCAATAGTTATGCAACAAGACTTGTTTGAACTCATCATCGTCTTTCCGCCCCTGGTGCACGTAGACGTAGGTAGCAATCTCTTCACGTGGAATTCTGGGAGCGCAGGCAGCTTCCATTGCCAGGGCAATTTGCTCCTCGGTGACGGTCTGTAGTGCCTCAGTGATGAGCGCGTATGATGGTAGTATACTATTGTCCACACACGTATGCGTGTAGGAGACCCCGTCCTTGTTCAGACAGGCTGCACATTGCTGGATACGCAAGTGTCGAATGCGAGGTCTGACATGATCCAGGACTGTGTCGATGTACTTCTTATAAATATACTGAGTCACCTGGTCAGACAGGGCTTCACGAATTGTAGCTGTGAGACTCTGCAACTTCCGCCACGCCGTTATTTTCAAGGTGACGCCCTCAGGACAAGGAACACGCTCTTGCGTATCTAACCTCATTTTCCATTTGCGGATATGCACCAGGAGCTGGTCGTTGAAATAGGCACAGCTGACAAAGATGTCGTCACCCACATAAAATTTCGCTTCGTCACTCCCCTGGTCGCGAATAACCGCATCGATGGCGTAATCAAGGGTCTCTAGTTTTTGCCAGGTGTCGAAGGTCAAGGCAATATGCCTAGCTGGTCTGGCGTTAAAGGCCGGTGCGTTAAAATGCACTTCTTCGTCTTTGACACTCACAATTAAATAGGCTGAGAGCTCCCAAATGTTCGTGTGGGCTGCCTGGTAGGCCTGCTGGATAATGTTATTGATCTCCTGCACAGACATAGGAAGTTGCACCTCTTCTTTCACGGGCTCAGGCACTTGCTGGGGTACTGGCTGAAGCACTGGCTCAGGTATTTCTAAAGGTGTTAGTCGGGGCCGTTTGGGTCGTGCAGCGCGTTTGGCAGGTACACCAGACGCTGGGTGCGTACGTTTGCTAGCTGTACGCTCTTCGGTGGTATCCATGGCTAAGATATCATCATCTTGTATAACGTGGGTTTCAAGTAGATCTGCTAGTTCTTCATTTCCCGTCTTCTTCAACCCCGCCACGAAGGCTAGAAATGCATAGGGACCACGGCGCAGTAGACCATCGATGAGGGCTCTGTTTTGTCCTGAAGTGGTTTTCTCAGCCATGATATCTTCGCGACCGTGTTTCAGGAGTATGTTTTCCTCCATAAGCAGATCACATAATTCGGCCACATGCTGCATCTCATCAATGAGGCGAACACGGTACTTTTGAAGCGTAACTAGGTCGGCTGACTGCATGACTATGGGCTCAGGCTGGTGAGTAACTGCTACGGTGTAATAGTCTGGTGAATTTGCACTGGTAAAATGAAAAAAAGTAAAAGGTTCTCCACAGCTCATACAAGCAGGCAAGCAGGCTGGCTAGAGGTGAGGCAGGCAGGCAGACAGGCAGGCAGGCTGGGCAGGCAGGCAGGCAGGTAGGCTGGTCAGGTCAGGTCAGTCAGAGTGCTCCGCAGGGTAGTGCAATGAATACACCCCACCCCTAAAAATCGCCTCCTTTTATACGTTTTTCTACAATCCGCCATTTTGTCCCATCCCATCCCACATCAGCCGCCATTTTGTCCCATCCCATCCCACGCCGCCATTTTGTCCCATCCCATCCCACATCAGCCGCCATTTTGTCCCATCCCATCCCACATCAGCCGCCATTTTGTCCCATCCCATCCCACATCAGCCGCCATTTCGTCCCATCCCATCCCACATCAGCCGCCATTTTGTCCCATCCCATCCCACATCAGCCGCCATTTTGTCCCATCCCATCCCACATCAGCCGCCATTTTGTCCCATCCCATCCCACATCAGCCGCCATTTTGTCCCATCCCAGCCCACATCAGCCGCCATTTTGTCCCAACCCATCCCACAATGACCCCTGTGACAGAATACTCGCTTCTGATTGGCTGTCGCTGTGACGTCACAGAGGTCATATGCAAATTTCTGAGGTCAATTGGCGTCAATTTCACGGCTATATACTACTGCCAGAGATCCAATAAGCCTCGATTTCAGCTCGCCACCATAATTGAGAAGTGTGTTCATTGCCGATGCTACATCTTTCGCTCTTCTGATTCTCCAAATCAGGTTTCTACGGAAGCATAGATAGGACATGGGTGAAAATTATTTTTCCGTCCAAGAAATTATCTCCGACCCGGAGAAACATCTCCGACCCGGAGATAATTATCTCCGACCCGGAGATAATTATCTCCGACCCAGAGATACATCTCCGACCCGGAGATAATTATCTCCGACCCCGAGATACATCTCCGACCCGGAGATAATTATCTCCGACCCGGAGAAACATGTCCGACCCGGAGAAACATCTCCGGCCCGGAGATAATTGACCAATGAGAGTCGAGCTCACAAAGACGCCATTGTTATGGGAAAATGAACATGGATGGGTTAAGAGATGAATTAATAACGGGATACTTTGAGGCTGGATTGCTGTACAATGATATGATATTTATTCTTAATCAAGAGCATTTCCCCATGAAATATTGTTATCGCGATTTCTCAGGAACTACTGCATGGATCTTTCCCAAATTCGGTACACAGGTTCCCCTTGGGGTCCAGTTGTGCAAGATAACTTTTCTGGTCCGATTCGGAAATCCAATATGGCCGCCAGGCAGCCATCTTGGATTTCCCCATGTAACATTGTTATCGCGATTTCTCAGGAACTACTTCATGGATCTTTCTCAAATTTGGTACACAGGTTCCCCTTGGGATCTAGTTGTGCAAGATACCTGGTCCGATTCGAAAATCCAATATGGCCACCAGGTGACCATCTTGGATTTTTCCATGAAATTTTGTTATTGTCATTTCTCAGGAAGTACCGCATGGATCTTTCTCAAATTTGGTAAACCGGTTTCCCTTAGGGTCTAGTTGTGCAAGGCACCTTTTCTGGTCCGATTCACGCACACTGGAAGTGATGTCATACATGACGTCACACTTGCGCAGAAAACACCTGCGCATATAAAGCGCATATTGAGCCTCTTTGACCTCTGAGTGCACTCTATCAGATGATGCATCACTTCCGTAATATAAATTATATAGGAAGCAAATGGAACCTTATTGACCTCAGAGGTCAAAGGTCAAGGAAGGGACTTATGCCCTTTGTATACTACTAACGTTCAAGACAAAATACACTACATCTTCGAACAAAAACTTGTTATGAAATCATTCACACATAAGATTTGTTACCGGCTGGTTTGTTATTTTAAGAAATTGAAGACTTGCTATAACCCAGCGTACGTGACTTTCCATACCTCACACATATAAAAATGGCGGTAACGATTGCTGCCACACCATTGGTCAATTATCTCCGGGTCGGAGATGTATCTCGGGGTCGGAGATGTTTCTCCGGGTCGGAGATAATTATCTCCGGGTCGGAGATGTTTCTCCGGGTCGGAGATAATTATCTCCGGGTCGGAGATGTTTCTCCGGATCGGAGATAATTATCTCCGGGTCGGAGATAATTTCTGGACGAAAAAATAATTTTCACCCATGTCCTATCTATGCTTCCGTAGGTTTCCTTGGTACTGGTCATAAGGATTTTCCCGGAAATTACGGTCTGCTTGACATGATTGCCGCTCTCCGCTGGGTACAAGACAATATAGCCTTCTATAACGGTGACCCGGATAGAGTGACTGTACTTGGACACAGTGCAGCTTCCAGTGATGTCGGTATTCTTCTGGTTTCTCCAATGGCGAAAGGTTAGTTTTCATTCCGCGACACTGGGTGATTTGATTGGCTGAAGCTCCAAACTCGTGATAGCGGGAGTGGAAGTATGTAAGTAATATATAAAACCCTAATTCATTAGGATTTTTGCGCGCCTGGATTGCGGGCGTGGCGTCAAGTGGCGGTGACGTCACATCCGGGTCAAAGGTCATTTCCGGATCACGAGACTTCCGTTGTCAATCTGCGCATGCCCAGTCGGGTAGTAGTAGATAACTTGGGCGGACGTTTTGGGTTAGAGGTGGGCAATCCGTCGTCCGAATGGGTCGTGTGGGGTGTTCTATTAAAGCGATCTGGGAAAGGCGTCCGACAGGGCTGGTGTGTAGAAGAAATACCGTCAATCTGTACATGCGCAGTACAAAAAGGGCATTTGAAAGGGCGTTTTGGGGTCGAGGTGGACCATCCGTGGTCGGAATGGGGTGTCATACTTAAGCACTCGTGGTGGAGCGTCCGACTGGACTGGTGGGTCGTGAAAATTCCATAAATTTCCGCATGCGCAGTAGAAAAGGAGCATTTGAAAAGACGTTTTGTGGTTAGGGATGTCATATTGAAGCAGTCGTGAAGTAGAGTCCGACTGGACTGGTGAATAGTAGAAATGCCGTCAATCTGTCCATGCGCAGTGGAAAAAGGGCATTTGAAAGGACGTTTTGGGGTAGAGATGGGCCACCCTATCTGAGGTCTTATCGGGTAGAGCCAGACCTACTCCACGACTGCCTCAACATGACACCATACGCGACCCATTTGGACCGAAATAGTCCATCTCTATCCCAAAACGTCCACCCAAATTCCTTTTTCTACTACTAGTACCCGACTGCGCTTGCGCAGATTGACACCGGAAGTCCCGTGACCCGGACGTGATCTTTGACCCGGAAGTGACCAAAAATGACTTTTGACTTGTGACATCACCTCCACGCGCGCAATCCTGGGGCGCAAAAATCCTAATGAATTACGGTTTTATATACTACTTCTGTAATTTAAAATTAGACCAGCTAGTATGCATTGACCACCGCCTCCCTATTAGATGCTCAGTAAAATTGTTCATGTATCGTGTTCGCGTAGATTCGAGAGATGAGGTGATGCTGGAATTTAAACACCCATCCTATGAAATGTACATAATACCACCATGACCACCCGCGTGCCGGCTCCTCATCTGGTCTTTCTTGGAAACTGTGGATGAGTCTAGTGGCGCAGACGGTATGACGAGTGTCAGTGCTGTCTAGCTAGTCCAATCTAATGTTAGAGATTTCTAGTTCGTTTCGAAGTGCTTCCCCAAGTTCGTTGTTATTTTGAGGATTTTTCAATTATTGCCTTTTAAGTTTGAACAAAAACATGAAAATGTGAACGTGCAGCTCATAACATTTACAATTCATGGGAAGCATTTCAATCTAAGCTCAACCATAACGTGAGAGGTCAAAGCTCGTAGTTGTTGAGTGGGGTATTCTGTGTTCGTAAGGACGCGCGGTAATAGGAAATTGATGTACCTGGGAGATTGTCATTGTGTTAAGGATTAATCATTTTGCTTTCAATCCAAAACCTGCAAAATATTTTTCTTGGTGTGTACGCACTGCAATATAAGATTCGAAAACATTGCAATGGTCAATAGTATAAAGTGGAATAACGACTGATCAAAATGTGCTTAATTTGTTGATACATTTTGGCCCTATTTTAGAAAAAATACTCGCAACCGATGTCAGCAAATCACATGCATGGAAATGACAGCCGACCGCGATGCTGCTGTATTCCGCGATGATGCCACGTGCTCGCTCTAAAGAAAAAAGGACCGTTACACATACCTCAGTTTCGGTCTCTTGTCGCTCTGGTAGATTCGTATTAGAGTTGAAGATAAACATGCCAATCTTTGATGGATATATCTCTAAAAGATGAGTAAAGGTAAACAGACAGATCCCCGAGTATCGTGAGGAGGAATTGAGGTGGTAGTAGTGGAATGCAAATGTGGGTTGTGACTAGTGACCTTGGACCTCAAGATTGACCTTTGACCCTTGAATTTGGATGTTGGGATGGAACGTGGACGCCACCAGTAGTGGAGAAAAACTGCAGTTTTGAATGCTCACTTGTGAATAGGCACGCTCATAGGGGCAACTAGTGGTCTGTGGACCTTGCATATGCATATGGACATTGGCGCGGACGCCGCGGGTCCGATGGTACGCACACGCGAAGAGAAGTAGAGAAAGGGCCTTTGAGGCGTGTTGTCGGTACGGGTGGTGATACATTGAAACACTACTCCACAGTCCTGAGATGTCACTGATCTGACGTTTGTTTAAAGCAGAATATGATCCTTTGACTTACACGCAATGTAGGACGTAGCCTGACACCTTGTACCCCGATACACACTCCAAGCACTGTTACAGACACAGATTTTTGGAAGAAAACACCCAGTTCCCAAGGGCGTCGTTAGGGAAGTCGTTGGGCGCGAAGGGCTCCCTCTCAGCGTAAAGATCTTAAATGAACTAAAAAATGTACCGTGAAATTTAAATAAAACACTGAGTTGATGGGCCGCGAAGTCCGTATTGGAAGCGGCCCTTACACTACAGTTTCAATTAATATGTTCCTGAGACATGACAGAAATCAAGCACTATTCGTCTCGCGTTTTATAGCATGCGACAATGGATGATTTACTGACGAGGTACAGGGCGGTGGTCCGGTCTACGTTTGCAGATGGCGAAGACAGTGAGGGGCGACGCCAGATACTGAAAGAGTTCATAGATGCGGTACTTGCGAGAGTCGACACGATGGAGAGACGTCCTATCACTCAATCTTGAGGGTGAACTGTTGAATAACTTATTGCCGTGTACAGGACAACATTTGGTGTCTCACTCAGATACTGCCCTACACATAGTCCCTATTCATATTTTATATACGAAATTAATTCTATTTATCCCAGAAACATTTTCAGGTCAAAACATATAACTTTCGGGAAAAAATGCATGACTCACCTGTGGTTTTAATAACAACAAAAACGGCATATTCGCACAATATACGCAAACTGACGGATGAAGTATCCATTATGTTAATGATATGTTTCATATCATTAACGCCTTGTCAATTGACTCCATTAGCGTATACGAAAAGTACAAACCAAGTACTTGTTATGGCGTAAAATGTACTCGAAAGGCTGTGACCTAATCGGTAAAAGGTCGATCGCGCGAGGAGCGAGGTGGAGCGAGGTCGATCAAGCTGCAATTGTACATATCTTGAATAGGGTGATGGCGATGAAAACACTATCCGATAGTTGCCCAGTGGCGGCGGTACCTCTCAATCATTGGAGGGGCACCGGGCAAGGCCACGCTGGATACGTGTACGGGGTCATCTATGAAGTATACATGGTCCTCATCGACAGCATGGGTTGGCAGTGCTCCGTCGATGTCCCCAGGTCCATTCATACGTTAGGTGGAAGGTGGATGCATCTCAGGGGGTGGGGTGATCGAGGGATGGGTGGGCTACTTAACCCCTGGAGGGAGGTCCGACACGAACGACACCTTGATGGCGGATCAATTGACTGCGGAGTCTGAAGACAGGATCACAATCCTCACATGGACGCCTGGGTATGCACATACGCCATGTGCATCACGCAGTTCCTGTGGTGTGGGTATGTACAGGTCACTTGGCTGCGACGTCATTCCGCGCTAAGTGCGACATCATCAGTAGTGGAGAAACCGTGGTCGGACTGGATACACACTCGAGACTAGGCGTCTACATACACCCTACAAACGCTAGTGGCCCATATCTAGTGAATCTCGTGTTGTGTACAGTGTCCTGACCGTCGTATGTCCGGTGATATGCACCTGCATACTCAGAAAGTAGTGGAAAAAGAGCATTTTCGTATATGTGGATTGGTTATGAACTCTGTGCACACCACAACCCACCCGCAATCCAATCCAATATCCATGAATGCTCATGAGCACCGTGCCATCAAATTAAACACAACATCACAAGGGTGGTGAAAAAGATGCCAGCGTACTGACCAGAAGGCATATGTCACACCATGGCCAGAACATTGAATGAATGCACGAAGAGAGCGTTCTACACACACATTGGACCCGGTATGGCCTTCATATACCCACTTTACACACAAGGTTACAATCACACTCTCCCATTACACTGCGCTTTCGGTGACATCAGTCACCTGATCCCTTCACTTGATACACTTCATCGTCCATGTACCATGCATGAATGTCACTAGCCATTCCTCAGGGCCAGTGTCTAGGGGTCCAGTTTTATATTGCGAACTCGAAAATACTTATGACGTTACAGATCACGTCACAATCACGGAACTTGTCTTCCCTGGATACACCCCATGATCCACATTCATCGTCAAGGTCCACAAGGCACTATTCGACCCTACGGAATAGTGTATAAGCGTGTATATAGACGTCTAGTCCCGAATAAAGCATGCGATCGTATCTTCACTTTCCCTACTACGACGCCGAAGTCACACCATGCTACACAAAGAGAGCTTTCCATAGAATCCCCAAGTCGGATACAGTATGTCTCAATATATACCCACTTTACACACAAAGTCACAACCCACACACGCATCCATTCCAACCCGAACTACGCTTTTCCTACTACATTTGATGTCACAAGTAGTATAAAAAATGTAAATGTCCGCGGATTTGGAATGGAGGCCTCGTGTGGGGGCGGGAATTTGTGGGAATAGGGTAGGCTAATCTTTTACCTTGGGGTTGGCCTTTGGCCCAGGACCTTGGATAGGGGTCACAGAGTGTATCCATGGCAACTTGGAGTATAAAAGTCACCTTACTGTGATCTCATCTATGACGTCATCAGTTGTAGTGAAAAGGCAGAAGAAGGGTGTTTAGGGATGCGCATGGCAGTGTTTCAGCGATCTTTGGATCATCCTGGCTTCAAATGAAACGTGCAGGTGTAGTGTTGAAGCTCTCGTATGCAGGCTATGACTGAGATGCTGTTCAAGGTGTGACGTCATCAGCAGTAGAGAAAACCCAGAGAAAGGACATTTACGGATGCGTAATGGAGCGTTTGGGGGATTGTCTATCATCCTGTATCCAAGTGTGCTCGGTGTCGTATTGAAACTTTCGTGGTGTAGTATACGACTGGAATTGTACCTAAGGTGTGACGTCAAAGTGCGCATGCGCAGTCGAGGAATAGTAGAGAAAGCGCATGTTAGGCTGCGAACTGGAGACATGCCTATTCATACACCCATATACACTAGCCCATAGGGGTAGGCCTGTGGATCTCTGGTATGACACATGGCTTTGAGGTGGCTATACATGTCACGTGACTCTAACTTCATCAGTGACGTCACTCGAATGGGTGAAATGTACACCCTATGCATTAGACCATAGGGGTAGGCTTTGGGATCAACCATAGCGTGTTTCCAGAGAAGACTAGGTGACGTCATCGGTGACATCTTCGGTGACGTCATGAGAAGTACGATCAGATGCGCACTTGGGCATAGTTGACTCCATGCGGACGCGGGGAGCAGTAGAGAAAGTAGATGTGTGTCAGCGATAGGGCAGCGATTTGACCTTGAACTGGTGACGTCATCGAAATCCGCCCAGCATGTAAAGTATGGACGCGGATCGCAGTCCGTCAATCGTCAGTTCCTCATTCGTGAGCACAAAAACCATTGATGTACACCAACCCACTTCTCGGTGACGAAACTTTTCGTGCGCGATTGGTCCCCAATGTTTCCGTCTCGTGTATGAGAAGCGCGTCAAGATCATCTAAAAATTGGGGGTTGTGTGCGATTGTGACCCGCCACAAGCTCAGCCGTCTGTCCTTCGGCTCTCCCGTAGTGCTTGGGGAAAATTCAAACAGGTATTGAATGACGAAATGAACGACAAACTTATTCATCTGTGTCGCGATATCTACATCCGCCGCGGCTTTTTCTTTTCTCAGTTGGTTCGACTGAATGGATCCATGATCCATTTCACCCTGAATCCCAATCTATGGTCCAGGTTTGAGCAGACCGTGCCAAGAGCGGACGACGTGCTTATAGAGGACCTGCCAACCTACGTCTTGGCAGCCACGGTCAATCGCAAGTACAAGCCTGGTTTAAAACACGAGACTAGATTGCATCGAGCTGCCCGGCGCCATTTTCCTGTCATCATCAGGGCCATGGGACGACCTTGTCAACAATGAGCGCATTTCCTAAACACAGAAACGGTAATCGTTATCTCTTGACCTGCAACGGTATTCTATCGAAATATGTCCGAGGGTCGTGCGCATCCGGTCAACACGGGAAACACGGAAAACTCTCGTCAACGCATTCAAGCGGATTTTCAAGACCAGAAACCGATAGGGGAACCAAATTCCTCGAAAAAACCATCCAACTGTGAATACCCACAATACACGCGTCTAGTCTGTCATTCAATATTCAGCCATCGTCCTTTAAAGAAGTTAAAACTTCCAACAAGTTTTCCGTCGTCGTAAAGTTCAACTGTACCTCCAAAGGCCGGATGTACAAGCTTTTTGCAGCAAAGAATACACAACGGTAAGTGAACTTCCGAAACAGGTAAAATCGGGCCTATCACCGTAGTATCCAGCGGGCCCCCATCAATGTCACCAGGCGTAACGAAGCTCATGCCCGTGCTGTCTTGCGCCCCAGGTTACCCCTGCAACGTTAACGTCAATATAAATGTCAGCGTGGCGAACAAGTATTGATTAGTCCACGGTAAGTTCGAAAAATGGTACCTGAATCGACGAGCACTTTTTGATCACGCGGAACCTACCCCGTCAACCCACGGTGTATCAACTAGAATGTTTCCTATGGGAACCCCGGGAAGGCACGTTTTCATGAAATGACAAGGCTAGTCGACTTCTTTTAATTCGTGGGTCTTCTTCAACCAGATTAAACGAATATAAAGACTGTGCTCAGAGATGGACAGAGGGCGACTGCTGGTGACACTCTAAACCGGAAAACAACAAGTGGGTGCTGTGATCACTGTATTAGCTCAACTGGGCGTGTTGTTTTAGGGTCTCTTGTACGATGTGTCGACTGTCATTTCTCTACTCAACCAAATTAGGACAACGAAGTCTCCGCCCCTGACGTCAGGTCAGGTGGGGAGGGAAAGGTACGATACAAACGTTCATCGATCCGCTCGCTCCCGAGCGACCGCACGTTGTACCCTAAGCCCCCACCGGATATTTCCTCCGTCGACGCAGTCTATCACGGTACCAACCACGCCCCGGACTCCGGTAACCGACCCACCGTCTCCTCCAAAGCATCTCGTGGGCCCATAACAGATTTACAAGAGCGAGTTACTACGCCAAAGGATACAACTTCAGTCATGACCCCACGGTGAAAACAACCCTTCGCCGTTTCCGTATGTACGGATAGGCTCAGACAAGGCGTATTTTGTCCAGAATCTCATTCGACTCGTCGACAGCATGATTACTTCGTCCATCATCCGGGTCGTGTAGAGTTACGGAGAATGACAGGCGTCGTATGCAACGATGCACAACTTCATCTTCATGGAAGGGCTGCCCACCCTAGCTGACTGATAACTGAACACCTTGGTCGTCGTGGATTATCTTATTGCGGAAATCGATGTTCCGATGTCCCAGCCCTTTACCAAAAGCTATCATCATTGGCGGCTCGGATTCTTCTACATGGTACACAACTTGCTCAATAGAAACAAAGAGCATCGAAACATCAATTTGAATGGCCACTGCCTCGTGATGTTTAAAACCCCCAGAGATATCACTCCACTGTTGCATCTGCTGAGACATATGTACTTTTGCCGCACACAGTTTTTAAGATGCGACGAGCCCATAGTACGGGTGTTTATGCTCATCTATCTAAAACAAGCCGCATCCGGCCATCTCCGTTTGCGGACCCCGATCTTTCCCAGGGAGACCCAATACGTGTACATGCCGAAAGGATGACGGGTCAGCCTTCGGACAAGAGCGTTATGTAAACATACAAAGCGACTTCCCGCTTGGGTATGCTGTGATATGCTGTGATGGGGGGATTAATAAAGTCATCTTTGCTGCTGTTGATCTTTCTCTGGTCTGGTTATACGAACAAAATGACCCTGGTCAAACCACATCTGTTTCAAACCCTGCAATCACCGTACCCGATCCCACCTATTGTGAAGACAATGATCACTCTAGACGAAGAGATGCGTCGGATTGTCCAACGGTCAGAGTTAATCGACTATGAGAAATTGCAAAGGTACAATCGGGCACTCCATGCCGTTGACGTTCGTAGACCGACACAAGCCACTCTCTACTCTGACACAACCAGCCACCCGGTCGACATCAGCACCACTCAAGCAGACAGCCCCACTAACTTTACCATTACCGCCAGCCCCACAGTGTCGTAGAGTGTGCCCGCCTCAATCAAGAAAAAGGCCTGCTTAGTGTTGCAATGAGTAACGATCGTCAACAATGTTTGCAACATTGTAACGATCGTCGACAACAATAAGACATTGCTGAGAAATCGTTAGAATGTTGCACAATTATCCCTTTTCGATATGCAAATTTTAATGAAAGGCTACATTAGGAAAGCGGTTTTTAAAGAAAACAACATCATTTCTTATAGATGAAGAATCGTTTCTTATGAGAGAAATTGCACATTAAAAAGAGTATCCTACTATGATGAATCACCTTTTCAATATGTAAGAAAGAAAGGGTCACACAAGTCAACGGGCAAAGGAAAAAGACACACAAACTATCATTTCTTCGTGAAGGCGTTTCGTTCAGAACCAGGTATTGCCGGTACTTAAATGCCTGATTTGGTGAATGAAATGCTCCTTCAAGGGAAACTGTTCAACCCACAGGGCTGGCAGACATGCATGTCCCACAAAATTTGGGGGACCAATCCCAGAGCCGAGTCTGGATGCAGCAACAGATAGAATAACCACTGCTATCGGCGCTGGAGTCGTAGTCGCAGTCAACACACACAACACCACAACGGATACCCTCTTTGCACCCCTCCCGAACCGCGCGTCAATCATGATCCATGACACGCACCACGTCACTGTGACGGTCACGAAGGCGGCAACAAGCCCCATGGTCTGGAAAACCTATTAAAACCATTAGCGGAAGCAAGAAGTCTCCGTCCTCATGTTTTACCTCACAATACCCAGTATTAAAGGTCAACCCAAACGCTCTGAGGTCAAAAATATAAAAAAATAGTCCTTTCGATTCTGAAAATAATGATATTTTTTTCATAATTTTGTGCAGTCTGGTTGGCGAGATATTGCCGTTTGAAAGGTGAAAATCGCTCTCCTGTCAATTCCAGCTGTGACGTCACGGAGGGAAGCCGTCTTGTATTCTCTATGTTAAAGCCGTATACCACAGTCGTAAGTAGCTGCTTATTTCTGGAGATTTTCGGAGTATCGGGACATCATTTGTTAAATATGCCGCGACGTTGTGTAGTGGGAGGTTGCAGTTTTACTACAGATGACGGTGTTGGTATTCATTTGTGGCCTAAAGACGAGAAAATCGCTGCAAATTGGACGAAATTTGTACGCAACACGAGAGTGTGGAAAGAGGGCCTGAGCCAGTACTCGTATAATTTGCTCGGCACATTTTGACAGAAATTAGACATCATTCGATGACATCTACAGCGTAGCAGTTGAATTCGGGTACAAACCAAAACTAAAGAAAACAGCTATTCCAACTATCAAACCTAAGAACAATCAGAATGTGACGGCAAAGAAATCGGACAAGGAGAATCTATCACGGACATCGGCTGAACGAACCTAGCCTGCAAGCGTGGCCTCGGGCAGGGAGACGGCTGTACATGCCCTGCTCGCTCTCGCGTGGCATTTGTTGCTTGAGCACCTACAGGTTAGACTGGATGAGTCTCTATTTCATAATACTAAAATGATCTTTCATAAATATATATACGCTTGATAAGTAAATAAATAAAAAACACCAATTGGAGTGAATGGCTGTAAATACAGAAGTGATAATAATACTTTCATAATCCCTTGACATTTGAGATTGTGGGAATATCATTCGATTTCAATTTAATTGAGGTAATTTGTCGAAAATTGAGCAAATGTGAATGCCGATCCACTCACCATGGCTTACTTTTCGCCATGAATGTCCAAAGTATTTTTTATCAAACTATATAATTCTGAAATTGGTATTTCATGGGGATTATGGGAAAACAAACAAAATTCAAATCGGACGTATATCAGTAGAGTTATCAACAGTTTACTGTCCATACTGCCGAATCCCGGAGTTTATCCCCTCGAAAAGGCTGCCTCGGTCAGTAACAACAATAACAACACAGATGTGCTCGTTCTTTACATCACAGAATCGTTCTACATTCAATACAGTTTGAAATATATGGACATTTGCTCTTATAGATGACGATAATAAGGTTTCCAGTCAAGTTGCATACCAATCACTATTCAACAAACGACCTCTCCGAATCCTGTCGTCGTCGAGTTCCACGTTGTCAGAGTGGTTGTCACTGTCAGAATCGGAGCCGTACGGCTCAAATTGATAGGGCTGAATTCCGCCGTTGGTCTGCAAACAACTGTTAATTTGCCCGTCATCATCCTCCTCTATGTCTATTTCATCTTCTTGGCGAAAAATATTTCCATCTAAGCAGCTGATATCGCTCGAATCGACATCTGAACCGGAGCTCTGACTGCACTCGCTTTCCATGTTATCCGCTGTTTTTTCTCAGGCAACTTCCCTGCGTGACGTCATCAAGCCAGCTGTGAAAGTGTGAAAAAGCCCACTTTGCTCCCATATTACGTGTGTTTCTGATCGGATTAGAATTTTTTCAATATTTTTTTCATACAAAGTGAAGTATGAACTATGATTTTTAAGGATTTTTAGACCAAAAAAAATTCCGTTTGGGTTGACCTTTAAGTTGGCTGAGGTGGTCCCCATCAACACATAGCCAATTACGCCAATGACCCAGATGCCTCACCTCTTACAACTTCCTGGGCGTTGGAAGTGATCATCACGGCCCATTGATAATAAGCGCGACTGGTTTTATATAACAGAAATGACAATTTAGTATTTAACCGTCGAACGTCAAGGAGAAACGAACCCACGACACATCCAATCCTTGGTGTTGATCTTACCATTTGAGCTATGCCCGCTCATAATAATCCCGTGACTATCTTCACAACGAACATAGGTACAGGTGTGGAACTCACATCAAATGAAGACTGGAGTATGACGACTGATTTAACGCTTCTTGCCATGGATGGTTCTATTTTTGTTGCCATATCATCGTAATAAAAACTTGCGAATGGAAACTTGTGTTAGACTCTTGATTTTTGATGTAGTGAATTATTATGATATACAAAAAATATAGGAACAGAACACGTGAATCTTGCATCAATAAATCTTATCGAACAAGACGTTTCTGATTACGATAATCCTGAAATTCAGATGCCTATAAGAACAGCTGGAATACGTCTTAGGATTATGGACGCAGATATTCTTCAATGGACGACGGCTGAATCATGAATGATGGACCAGACGCTTGTAATTTCTTCTCTAACGTACATGAATTAGTTAGCCCATATGCACACCACTCCCTCTGTTGATATGTCGTTTACTCTGTTACTGTCGCAGCCGCAGATTTTGACCACAATGTGGTCATTTCTCACTTGTTTTAAATCTGGTCTAACATATATCATCTCTCAGATTTGTTCCGCTCTGTGATTTGTCAAAGTGGAGCCCCGTCATCTGCCTGGGCCTCCAGGCGACCAGAGCATGATTCTGAGAAAGAAGTCTTCACACTGGGCAAACACTTGGACTGTGAGAGATCCAGCCTGAAGGAGGTCAAAGAATGTCTGAAAACTATCAACGTTACAGTCCTGATGAAAAGATATCACGTAAGAATGCGAATGTAATTATGATGCTGAACATCTAACTTACATATTGCTCTGTTATGAAGATAGAAGGCGGGTGAGCGAGAGAGAGCTAGCCAATCTCTTGTATATCATAAAGCATAGAAAGGGGGAGGAGGCTGCTAATGACATCACAGATTACCTCACGTCCCGTCGAGATCAAAGATCGCTTCCGGGTCAAAGATTACATCCGGCGCGAGGTCACTTTCAGTCACCTTATGGGTGGGGTAAACCTAGGATTTTTCCAGAACAAATGCGGAAAACAGACCCCAAAATACAAGGCGAAACGTCGAATGGGCCTAGTTGGGCCCTACGAGGTCCCAAGGGACCGTGTAAGGTCTCTTCACGAACCCCTTGGCATGTAGACTACGACTATGTGGTTTGGACTGGAAATGACGTCACGGTACGCATACGCGGTCGAGGCGTACTAGGGAAAGGCGGTAGTTTGGAGTGCGCAGTGGCGTATTTGGACGATTGAGGGACCATTCGCTGTTCAAATATGGAATACATCGTCTTGAAGCCTTTCTGGAGTAGGCTACGATGTATGTAGTATTGGCCGAAAGTGACGTAGCGATGCGCATTACTACTACTTCAATTCGTAGTAGAAAGAGGGCATTTTGGGGGTGCGCAGGGGATGTTTGAGCAACTTAGGGTCCATCCTTGCAATAAATATAGTATGGAGGGTATCTCCGTGCAGCTCTCGTGGTGTAAACTGTGATGGATGTGGTTTGGATCGAAAATGACGTCATGGATCGCATACCCAGTCGAGGCGTAATAGAGAAAGAGGGCATTCTGGGCATGCGCAGGGTGTGTTTGGGCAATCTATGGGATATCCTGGGTCCACATGAACCGTGCTGGGTCTCGTTTTGTAGCCCCCAGCATGTAGACGACGCTTGGGCTGGTTTGGACCGAAAACAACGCCATGATGCGCAGTCGAAGAGTAGTTGACAAAGAGGATATGCTGGGGCGAGTTTGAGCGAATGAAGGGCCATCCTGGGTCCAACTGGGTCGTGGTGGGTGTCATGTTGAAGCTACGTTTAGCCTACGCTTCGGGTAGTTTCGACCGGATGTGACTTCATGGTGCGCTTGAGAAGTGGAGGCCTAATAGAGAAAGAGGGCATATTAGGGGAGCACTTGGGCGTGTTCGGGCGACAGACGCGCCATGCTGACTCTAAATGAGCCGCGCAGGTGGGCGTGGGCGGTGTAGTGGGCAGGGGATGATAGGTGTGTCCAGTGGGTGGGTGCGTGAGTGAGTGAGTGAGTGAGTGAGTGAGTGAATGAGTGAATGAGTGAGTGAGTAAATCGTTGAGTGAGTTAGTGAGTCAGTGAATGAGTGAGTCAGTGAATGTTTGAGTCAGTCATTCAGTTGATCCTATCTGCCCTGGGAATGAGTATCTTGACCCTTCCTGCCCTCGCAATGAGTTGACCCTATCTGCCCTCGGAATGAGTGTCTTGACCCTATCTGCCCGCAGAATGAGGTTCTTGACACTATCTGCTCTCGGAATGAGTGTCTTGCCCCTATTTGCCATCTTGACCCTATCTGCCCTTGCAATGAGTGTCTCGACCCTCTCGGAATGAGTGTCTTGACACTATCTGCTCTCGTAATGAGTGTTTTGATCCTATCTGCCCTCGAAACCAGTGTCTTGACCCTATCTGCCCTCGGAATGATTGTCTTGACCCTATCTGCCCTCGGAATGATTGTCTTGGCTCTATCTGACCTCTAATAGAGCGGCCGATCCTAGAAAAGGGCCTTATTTTTCGGGTTTAATGCACCCACCCTACACACACCTGAATCATACATCATTTTAAAGTCAGTGGTCTCTGCTTTTCAAATCTAGCTGCAGTACTGTCAAAATGTGGTGCCGTTGCCATGGAAACGAGCTCCAAACAAGTCATGTTAGATTTACCATTTTCCTCACTATTGGAACACTTGATAATACGGATAACATAGATTCTTGGATGCAAAGGTTCGAATGATATTTCATGCGCGAAACTTGACATGGCTAGTCTAATTGGAGCACTTTTTCAAAAAATTAATGTTAGCCAACTGAAATCCAAGACGGCTGCTATTTTCCAAGATGGCCGCCGAAGGACCCTGCTAATATCTGATTGTATCAGAGGCCGTGATGAAATGTTACGATTGGAATGATTTTTACCTTCACATATATACTTTTAGACGGGGGAAAGCTGATTCTGGGATCTATATGTACTCCCAGAAATATCTTCTAACATTTCTGAATCTGATGATGCCAATGTTGAAGCGTTGTGTCATGGTGTGACCAATTTGAGTTTGCAGTGTGTTATTATTGACTAGAGTGTTTGCATTATAGTGATTCCATTTGGGTGAAGTTATGTCTTAATTACTCATTATTATATCTATATAATGTCTTTTACTAAAAGATGATTTCCATAAATTAATGCATGAGTAGGCCTATCTTGGAACAATACCTCACCTTAGATTGTGTTTCGATCTAATCTGCCCACCTGTTGACCATTTTGGAATTTCAACGATCTTTACTAGGGTCAATATATATAAATGGGCTGATCTTGTCTGTTGGTTTTTAGAAAAAATTTCCGAACTGACAAGGAGTTTATTTGGGACCAATATTCTCACACTATTCACTGTATCCCCAAGGAGCGATGCACAGATTTAGTTATTCAGTATGCCAAACAGGACAAATGTCGGCAACTGAACCCTGGAAAATGTCACCTGGGTAATTCATCACATGGAGTATTGTAACGCTGGATCTTGGGAAAGGTCATATCCATTGGTCTAACTTTCTCAATATTTCACCAAACATGGTAGGCTTACATACTGCATCATGAAGAATGTTCAATTGGGCTTGGGATTTATATTCCCGCATTGAAGCTTGGTGCAATTACTTATTGGGTACCAGGGAATGTTCTGATGGGTTTATTCTCACTTTTTTAAAATCGATATCTACAGTTTCACAGACTAATGCCGCTATTTAGAGAGGAAACGGGGACACACGATCACACGACATTCTGAAATGCCTCCTCTGAAAGGGTTTGAATGTAACGTTAATAATAAATAATACAGGTCATTGTACCAGAAATGACAAATATCTCCAGCGAGACTGGTTTGAACTTGAATCGGATATTTATCAAATGTCTCATCAAACCCATATAGGTAATACTCTAGTAGTAGGGAAAGAACCGATCTGGTCGCATCGAGGCTGTTTTGTGTGATGATGATGACGTCACATCCGATGACGTCATGGATAATGTCTTTTCCGGTTTGAGGTCCCGTCCGGGTCAAAAGTCAAAGACCACTTCCGGTTACGTGATGTGACTACCGGTGTCAATCTGCGCCTGCGCATTCGGTCAGTAGCAGGAAAAGACATTTGGGTGGACGTTTTGGGGTCGAGGTGGACCATCCCTGGTCTAAATGGGTCGTGTGAGATGTCGTATTGAAGCGCTCGTGGGGGTGGCCTATAGTGGAAGTGCCATCTTCCTGCGCATGCGCAGTCGGGCAGTTGTAGAAAAGGGCATTTGAATGAGCGTTTTGGGTAGAGAAGGACCATACGTGGTCTACATGAGTCGTGTGAGGTGTCATATGGAAGCACTCGTTGGGTAGAGTCTGACCGAGGTTACAGTGAAGCTGCCGTCAATCTAACGCTGGGGAGTAAGTTATCCTGCGTTTTCTATACCCAGTTCCATAATGTTTTAATGCTTTGACGCAGACAGTTGAGAGGCAGAAAGATCAACACGTTCACACATTTTCACATATTTTAGTATTCCCTCCATCACATCCCACCCACACTGGGGAAGCCGCATTGGATGTGTTTACATATTAGTACGGTCGGAGATTGACACTCCAAATGGCGGATTCTGATTGGACAGAACAACCGAAAATTTGTCTAACGAATAAGAGCGACCATGACAGATGCAACATCAAATTACGGTTTCTGATTGGACAAGAGCAGTCGACGATGCGTCTGATACATACCATACTATTATGTAAATACAGCCAACGCTAAAATTGTCCGACTGCGCATGCGCAGATTGACGGCAGTTTCACTATGAACCACGACAGGCGGACTCTCTCCCACGAACGCCTCAATATGACACCTCACACGATGCATTTTGACCATGAAAGATCCACCTCGACCCAACAATGTCCATTCAAATGCTCTTTTTCTAATACTGTCCGATTGCGCATGCGCAGATAGACGACACCTCCACTACAAACCACATCAGCCTGACTCTCTCTCACGAACGCTTCAATGTGACAACCCACACAGCCCATTTGAACGACGGAAATGCCCATACAAATGCCTACTACTACTCCCCGACTGAGCATGTGCAGATTGACAATACAAACCACATCAGTTTGACTCCACCCGACAATAGCTTCGACATGACACCCACACGGCCCATTTGGACCGAGGATATGGTCCACCTAGTTCCAAAAACGTCCATTCAAATGTCCATTACTACTGACGGCACGCCACTAAAAACACTGGTCTGATGCTCCCTGGGAGCGCTTCAATATGACATCTCACACGACCCATTTGGACCACGGATGCTCCACCTCCAGATCAAAACGTTCATTCAAACGCCCTTTTTTTGACTATTGCTCTACCACACATGCGCAAATTGACGGTAGTTGCACTACAAACCACCCCAGTCGAACGCTACCCCACAAGCGCTTCAATATGACACCTTACGCGACCTATTAGAACCAGGGATGGCCCACTTCGACTCCAAAACGTCCACCCAGATGCCTTTTTTCTATTACCGACCGACTGCCCATGCGCAGATTGACACCGGAAGTCTCGTCATCCCTGGAAGTGCCCTTTGACCGAGTGGCAGCTGCCAGCCAACATTCAAGAGGAGCCCGTTCAAGAGGAGACCCAATATTCACGAGGGGACCCGGTTGTGACGTAGCCGCGTACTGCGCAATAATGCGCACATTATGTACGCCAGCGTAGGATATATGCAGGGAGTTCGTCCTATCGTGAGGCGTGTTTAGCTGTCACCTTCAGCTGTGTCTGTTTCTGTTTAACGGGCTATGGCAACAGTACTGGCCAGCGTATATTCACATGATTCACGAGCAGGCACATTCACCAGCAGGGCCGTATTCACCAGCGGGGCTGGGAAGATCTCCACGATTGTGGCAGTATTAATCCAAATCCAAAATTGTGTAGGTCCAATCATGGAGCCTACTATAGTCCATGCAATAAAGGTATTTCTGATGTTTTAACAGCATCGCCCGTCAGTTTAAGTAGGTTATACATGAGAGTGAACAAGCATATTATAGGATGAAATTACATACGTATGTATAGGTGGCACAAATAACTGATTTTAGACTAAAAAAAATAACCAACTTTACAAATGATGAAAGCTAGTGTTTGTAGACCATATCGTACACATAACATTAGCCTAACTCTTACCTTAATTTTTTCTATATTTAGGAAAATTGGTCATAATTCAAAATATAAGTACCGGTACCCATTAAATAATTACTCAATTAAGAAGAAAAAGTCTGCATTGGTCATCAGCATTCAATGGGAAACGTACAGAAACTTTTTTGAAGATTGGAGCGGGAACATGTTGTTTCTCTAAACGTAAAAATGTCTTGAAATAAACAAATATTCTGAAATTTGTACATGTGTTATGCAGATTGTTGGGCTATAGATTCAGTTAAAAAGATTTCTAACTGTCAAATTTCAATTTTGACAAAAAATAATCTTAAATGATGTTCACAAAGGCTTTAATAATTTCACATGTTCCAGCTATACAGTTCCGCAAATAATTTATTGATCATATCATATCTTACCATATTTCAGATCTAGTTAATCAGGAATAACATTCTGTCTACCCGGATATTTTGAGAAAAAAAAAATAGTTCTGGTCCTAAGTTATTTTTTCACAATTAAGATGCTGCGAATTGACAATGTTCACAACGTGTTTGAAAATTTCGTTCAGATGTTGATTGCACAGTAATAGCATTAAAACAGCCGGACTTAATAAAAAAAATCAGTAATAACATTTTTCCAAAACATGACAGGCTAAATAATAGCCCTTGGTCGTAAGATTACGGCTATAATAAGGAAAGTCGAAATGCAATTTATGATTGGAAAAAATGGTTGATTATAGGCCGGTTTGGGGGGGGGGGGGCGGAGGAGCAATATGTTCCTCTATACCAAACTTTCTGTCCTATTTCCGAAACGCCAAATACTTGAAAGCCGACACTCCATGACTTTGTAGCATACAATATTGGAGTCATTTTGATCCTATTTGCATGACCCTCCGAGATTATGATTATGGGTAAATTTAAAATGGCGACCGTATCTAACAGTCTAACAGGAAAGTGATGTTTTCGTCATTTTTTTTCAAAATTTCTGCTTTTCTGTGAGGAAAAGTGGACAAAAACTATTTTATTTCACATCAGACTATTACTTACTAATTTATCTTGCAGCTATTGCCGAGAAATGGCAAAGGTAAAATACATCGGAAAATGTGACCGGAAAATGGACCAAAAAATTATTATCTTTTTTAAAATGACGTCACTGGGACGTCATCACATTGGCTATCTTGGATATTGTTACCTTTCTGATAGAGCTTGACCCAAGGGTATATAGTGTGGTAAGTTTCAGTCCCTAGCTCAAGGGATAAGGAAAATATTTAAGGAGGAGAGAAGCCGGTCCCCAAATCCCCAGGCCAGATAGTGTTAATAGGCCATTTGCCCGTTCTGCTATCTTCACAGAGCAATCCGGGTGTATTCATTGCGTAGCGGATATGCACAAAATGTACATGGGACTGTTTCACACCCTTTTCCAAATTTCGAACTAAATATAATATATAGTTCTCCTTGTACTCCGTTCAATTTATAGTACGAACACACTGCAAAATATACTTTTTATTCGCCCTTTATTATAACTCTGTGCCTTTTGACAACATACCCGATATTTAATCGGAATTGTATGAGTACTTTGCAGTACCCATACCCCCGCGAGAGCCTTTGGAATACGTATGTTTCAACGAACTGGAATGCAAATTGAATTTATCTAAAATTTTAATGTATGCGATTCATGTGAATATAGTTTCATCACACGCTTAAAACTAAAGTGTTGAAACTTACTCGTAAAGTGTTGAAATAACTCTTTAAGTGTGTCCACGGGGACTGCTCTTTAAGTGTTGTACCTGTGGACACACTTAAAGGGTTATTTCAACACTTTACGAGTAAGTTTCAACACTTTAGTTTTAAGCGTGCACATGAAATAAAAAGTCCTACATTATATGACATTGTCACCGGTCATATATTTGAAAGAAAAGTTATTACCCTTCCCATAGTGAATATATATTTTTCCCTTGAGTATAAATAAAATGTATATGAAGGTCATTCAAAATGGTTATTAATCCACAAAAAAGAGGTTGAATAGCGCGATCGGAATAATGCGATCAGGGAAATTTTTGTATCATTTCAGTATACAATTCAAGGTAAACATTCACGAGGGGGACCTATCCACTATATCCCCTCAATATATGATGAACATTCACCAGAGGCCCATCCCCTATCCCCTCAATATAGCTGTAAGTTGAACATTCACCAGGAAGACCTTCCTCTATGCCTTTAATACATGTATACCTAGAAGATGAACATTCACCAGGCAGACCGTTATCCATCACCTAAATTTACCCATAAGGTGAACATTCACCAGGAGGACCGTTATCCATCACCTAAATTTACCCATAAGGTGAACATTCACCAGGAGGACCGTTATCCATCCTCGTAATTTACCTATAAGATAAACATTCACCAGGAGGACCGTTATCCATCATCGTAATTTACCTATAAGATAAACATTCACCAGGAGGACCGTTATCCATCCTCGTAATTTACCTATAAGATAAACATTCACCAGGAGGACCGTTATCCATCACCTAAATTTACCTATAAGGTGAACATTCACCTGGAGGACCGTTATCCATCCTCGTAATTTACCTATAAGATAAACATTCACCAGGAGGACCGTTATCCATCATCGTAATTTACCTATAAGATAAACATTCAACAGGAGGACCGTTATCCATCATCGTAATTTACCTATAAGACGAACATTCAACAGGAGGACCGTTATCCATCATCGTAATTTACCTATAAGATGAACGTTCAACAGGAGGACCGTTATCCATCATCGTAATTTACCTATAAGATGAACGTTCAACAGGAGGACCGTTATCCATCATCGTAATTTACCTATAAGGTGAACATTCAACAGGAGGACCGTTCACTGTTACTTCAATAAACATATAAAGTGAACATTCACCAGGAGGACCGTTCCCTTTCACTTCGATATACCTGTTATCTATTACCTGAAGATACCTATAAAGTGATCATTCACCAATAAGACCATTCTCTATCACTTCAATATGCCCGTAACGTGAACGTTCAACAGCAGGACCGTTCTCTCTAACTTCAATATACCGGCCTATAATGTGAACATTCAACATGAGGACCGTTCACTATTACTTCAGCAAACATATAAAGTGAGCATTCACCTTGGCGTGCGATTTTATATATCTTCATTGTGCAGCTAAAGCGAACATTCAACAGGAGGACCGTTATCCATCATCGTAATTTACCTATAACATGAACATTCAAGAGGAGGACCGTTATCCATCATCGTAATTTACCTATAACATGAACATTCAACAGGAGGACCGTTATCCATCATCGTAATTTACCTATAACATGAACATTCAACAGGAGGACCGTTATCTCTCCTCGAAATTTACCTATAACATGAACATTCAACAGGAGGACCGTTATCCATCACATTACAGGTGAACATTCAACAGGAGGACCGTTGTCCATCACCTTACAGGTGAACATTCAACAGGAGGACCGTTATCCATCACCTTACAGGTGAACATTCAACAGGAGGACCGTTATCCATCACCTTACAGGTGAACATTCAACAGGAGGACCGTTATCCATCACCTTACAGGTGAACATTCAACAGGAGGACCGTTATCCATCACCTTAATATACATATCAGGTGAACATTCAACAGGAGGACCGTATTATCTATCACCTCAATATACCTAAAAGTTGAACATTCAACAGGAGGACCGTTATCTATTACCTCAGTAAGAGAGGGCCGTTCTCTTTATTCAATACACCGATACCTATAATGTGAACATTCAACAGGAGGGCCGTTTATTATAGCTTCAGTAAACATATAAAGTCAGCATTCACCAGGGGTGCGGTTTTATATATCTTCATTCCGTATATAAAGCGAACATTCACCAGGAGGACCGTTCACTACCACTTGAGTATACCTATAAGGTTAACATTCACCAGGGGGCCGTTGTCCATCACCTCGTAGGACCGTTTCCTATCCCTTCAGTATACATGTTCTCTTTCACTTCAATGTACCTACAAGATGAACATTCATCAGGAAGACCGTTCTCTATTACCCCAATGAACATATAAAGTGAGCATTCATCAGGAAGACCGTCCTCTATTACCCCAATAAACATATAAAGTGAACATTCATCAGGAAGACCGTTCCTATTACTTAGATATACCTGTTCTCTATTACCTGAAGATACCTGTGAACATTAACCAGGGAGACCATTCTCTATCATTCCGATATGCCGATAACGTGAACATTCACCAGGAGGGCCGTTCTTGATAGATAACGGTTCTCCTGTTGAATGTTCACCTAAAAGGTATACTGAGGTGACACATAATGGTCCTCCTGTTGAATGATCACTTGATATGTATACTGAGGTGATAGATAACGGTACTCCTGTTGAATGTTCACCTGATGTGTATACTAAGGTGGTAGATAACGGTCCTCCTGTTGAATGTTCGCCTGATATGTATATTAAAGTGATGGATAACGGTCCTCCTGGTGAATGTTCACCTGTAATGTGATGGATAACGGTCCTCCTGTTGAATGTTCACCTGTAAGGTGATGGATAACGGTCCTCCTGGTGAATGTTCACCTGTAAGTTGATGGATAATGGTCCTCCTGTTGAATGTTCACCTGTAAGGTGAGAGATAACGGTCCTCCTGTTGAATGTTCACCTGTAAGGTGATGGACAACGGTCCTCCTGTTGAATGTTCACCTGTAATGTAATGGATAACGGTCCTCCTGTTGAATGTTCACCTGTAAGGTGATGGACAACGGTCTTCCTGTTGAATGTTCACCTGTAAGGTGATGGATAACGGTCCTCCTGTTGAATGTTCACCTGTAAGTTGATGGATAATGGTCCTCCTGTTGAATGTTCACCTGTAAGGTGATGGATAACGGTCCTCCTGTTGAATGTTCACCTGTAAGTTGATGGATAATGGTCTTCCTGTTGAATGTTCACCTGTAAGGTGATGGATAACGGTCCTCCTGTTGAATGTTCACCTGTAAGGTGATGGACAACGGTCTTCCTGTTGAATGTTCACCTGTAAGGTGATGGACAACGGTCCTCCTGTTGAATGTTCACCTGTAAGGTGATGGATAACGGTCCTCCTGTTGAATGTTCACCTGTAAGGTGATGGATAACGGTCCTCCTGTTGAATGTTCACCTGTAAGGTGATGGACAACGGTCTTCCTGGTGAATTGTATATTGAAATGATAGAGAAATGTCCCTGATCGCGCGATTCAGCCTTTTTTCGTGGATTAATAACCATTTTGAATGACCTTCATGTACATTTTATTTATACTGAAGTGAAAGATATACATACAGTATGTGTAGGTTAATAATGTTTTTGCTTTTTTTCAAATTTATGACCCGTAACAATGTTAAATAATTATGTACGTTTTTTATTCATGTGATAAAACTTTATTTACATAAGTCGCATGCATCAAAATTTCAGATAAATTCAATTTGCATCCCAGTTCGTTGAAACATATATATGATTGAAAGAGGAATCTCTTTTCAAAAATAGAAAAAGGATTGCATATTTTAAAGGCTCTCGCGGAGGACGAGGTATGGGTGCTGCAGTTAAAGTACTCGTACAAATTCGGGATTAAATGTCGGGTATGTTGTCAAAAGGCACACAGTTAAATTAAAGAACGAATGAAGTCTGTACTATAAAGAAAACGGGGTACGAGGAGAACTATATATTATATTTATTTCGAAATTTGGAAAAGGGTGTGAAACAGTCACTTGTACATTTTGTACATATCTGCTACACAATGAATATACCCGGCATTGCTCTGTAACGATAGTAGAACTGGCAAATGGTCTATTAACCCTATCTGGCCTTGGGATTTGGGGACCTGTCAATGCCTTGGGGAGTGGGGGGGAGAGGGGATCTGACTCCCTGCTCTCTTAAATATTTTCCTTACCCCTTGAGCTAGGGGCTGAAACTTACCACACTATACGCTTGGGTCAAGCTCTATCAGAGATGCAAAAATATCCAAGATGGCCGATGTGATGACATCACAGTGACGTCATTTTCATTTTTTTGTCGATTTTTCTGTCAGATTTTCCGATTTATTTTATCTTTGCCATTTCTCGGCAAAAGCTGCAAGATAAATTAGTAATTAATAGTCATATGATAGATGTGAAATAAAATCGTTTTTGCTCACTTTTTCTCACAGAAGAGCAAAACTTTTGAACAAAAATGACAAAACATCACTTCCCTGTCACCCCACACGGTCACAATTTTGAATTTACCCATGATCCTCTGCTCGGAGGTTCATGCAAATAGGACCAAAATGACCTTAATATGGTATGCTACAAAGTCATGGAGTGTCAGCTCTCAAGTATTTGGCAGAAATAGCTAGGACACAAAGTTTGATAGGGGACCATATTGACCCTCCCTCCCCCCCCCCCAACCGGCCTATAATCAACCATTTGTTTTCCAATCAAAAATCCAGTTTCGAATATCCTTATTATAACCATAATCTTACGACCAAGGAATATTATTTAGCCTATCCTGCGTTGAAAAACGTGTTGTTTCTTGTTTTTTTAAACGTTCAAATATATCGAATTTAAAAAATAATGGCGGAGAAAACTACACACGTATTCAATTCTGGCTTTTTTGATACTATTATTGTGCAATCGACATCTGAATCGCAATTTCCAAAACACGTTGTGAACATTGTCAATTCGCAGTATCTTACTTGTGACAAATCTTAGAACCAGAATTTTTTTTTTCAAAATATCCAGGCAGATAAAAAGTTATTTCTCATTAACTAGATATGAAATATAGTAAGATATGATATCATCAATAAATTATTTGCAGAACTGGATAGCTGGAAATTATTTTAAACATGAAAGCCTTTGTGAATATCATTAAGATTACCTTTTTAATTGAAATTTGATAATTAGAAATGTTTTTAACTGAATCTATAGCACAATCCAGTACACCTTAAAACGCAAATGTTACATTTAACATCTAGAGGGTTGGAGGAGAGAAAACATTTATAAAGTGTTGCTTCACCACTTTTAAGTGTTGGATGCAACAGCTTAATATGTTGCATTTAACACTTAAAAGTGGTGAAACAACACTTTCTAATTTTTTTCTGAATTGTTTTTTTTTGTTTTTTTTTTTAAGCCCTGGAACCAACCATTGGGCATTTATTCGTTGTTCTGGCTACGATTTTACAATACTACCTTTACAATGCCCACGTAGGCCCAGCTGGGTGGCAAAAATTATGTATATACAAGAGATGTACATGAAATGGCTAACACGTACCTTACATGTCATATTCCATCTATTTGCGGAATGCTAAAAGAAAAGAAATATATATACCCCCCTCCCCGCATCCTCTTCCAAACAAAGACAACTAAAATAAACATTCCCAGTAAATTAATGCTAATACCCTCCCCCCCCCCCACCATTAAATTAACCCCCAAAATAAGACAGGCACCAGCAGGCGAAGTATTCAACACCAATGGTAACAAGAAAAATAAAAAGAAATCGACGCTAAGAATGAAAATGATTGAAGACAGAGTTGTAATTTCTGGGTGGCTGGACACTCGTAGAGATAGGTTGGTGTACGTGCAGAATATGACACCAGAGAGAAACATCTGACGGACGAAGAACAGTCTAGTAGTATATCTTGTTACATTGTTGCTGCCGCAAGCAGCTGGACAGAATTATCGTCCATACATCGTGGAGATCTTTCCGGTCCTGCTGGTGAATACGGTCCTGCTGTTGAACGTGCCTGCTCGTGAATGTAGGCTGGCCAGTACTGTTGGCAAAAAGAGCACCCAATCTCACGTTGGCGGGGTTTCGCAGCTAAAACTGAGTTCTGGGGCTAGATTGAAAGAGCACCTTGCGAGCCAGCAGAGTTCTATTTGAATCACATCCATGTGTTTGCATTTCAGCACAGAATCCACTTTTGAGAACTGACAGGGGCGAATTGGAAGGTGAAAGAATCGATCGTTTCAAGTCACCAGACCTAAACTTGAAAGCTCCCGGGGATCGGAATATAGACGCCACGGTTTTGTATCAGACTTATAATTTGTAAATTCCAAGTTCAGGTAAATAAAAACAAGCTTTCTTGTATTTGGATGTGGGATTTAAACCTCCATCTGGCTGGGTCACGTGGTCTGAAAAGAGCGACTGTTCCCGTTCACAACGTATTAAGATTGGTGGTGAAAACTCTTTCTGATATAATGTAAAATGGCGATATGGACGTGTTATTGAATAGATCTTAAAAAACGTTAGCAGAATCACATAATTTAGCACTTTTTCTACGGTAGAAATGACAAATGAACGAAAACTGAGCACTGCATAACATGCATAAAATGCATAACATCGGCAGGTTCACACCTCTTTGTGTACACTCCGCAGGTATATTTAAAATGTTTGATCTGTAGCTCCATGATCTTGCAGACTACTGACTTCTGAATAAGGCTTGACATTGTAACACAGGACATTTATGGGGCTCTCTGTAGGACTGCATGACGTCTGCATGTAGGAACGCAGCAATGGTAAAATGAAGCAAAATTGATGATTATATTTAAAATACTTTAACAGTCAGTTATAACTATAGCAAAGGTAGTTTCGATCACGTTTTTTTTCTTCTACTGACCAACAGAAGAAAAACTTAAAGGAACAGTAAACCATTGAAAACCATTGGCAAAATTATGCTGCATATGGAAGAAACATTTCAGCAGTGCCTAAAAGTATTTTGTTTGTTTTTTCAACTCAAGAGAAAAAGCCATTAAAATGTAGATGGTGACCTGCGAATCCTCACTATTCATTTTGAGATTTCTCAATGTTTTAACTTCTCCTCAATCAATATGCTGCTAGGCACACTGTTATATGAACTAAACATTGATATAAAACAATTATCTGCATGCCTGAGATGAACCAAGGTTGTTATAATTCACTGATAATGTCACAGGGCACTCTCATGTATATATTTGACATTTTTGCTGTATTTACCGGTGGGGAGGTTGTAGAAGTCATTTTTGCACACCATAGGTTTCTTTCAGAGCTTGTGTACAGACAAAAGTTAGTAAAATGATAAACAAATATTTTTTGGAGCATTAGAGAGTTCAGCCTCCCCACTTTCAAACACACTCTGAGGCGCCTGACAGCTCACCACACACACCTCTTTCTGATCCAGGTGAGTCATAGTAACACACCTGAATGATCTCAATCTATTCCAGGTGAGTTACAGTAGTACAACTCATTGATCTCAGTCTAATCAAGGTGGGTCATAGTAGCACACCCCAATGATCTCAATCTAATCCAGGTGAGTAAAAGTAGCACACCTCACTTATCTCAATATAAACCATCTGAGTCATAGTAACACACCTCAATGATCTCCATCTGATCCAGGTGTGCTATAGTAGAACACCTCCATGATCTCTCTATAATTCTGGTGAGACAGGGTGCGAAATAGCCCTTTGCCCAGTTGCCCGGGGCAACCTAAATTTCCTTTGGGCAACCAAATTCTGTCCAAATTGCAATGCATCTCAAATTTGTTTGTCTATTTCATACCCTGGAGTAGCACACCTCACTGATCTCAATGTAATCCAGGTGAGTTATAGTAGCACACCTCAATGATTTCAATATAGTAGCACACCTCACTGATCTCAGTATAATCCAGGTGAGTTATAGTAGTACACTTCACTGATCTCATGTAATTCAGATAGGTTATAGTAGCACACCTCACTGATCTCAGTATAACCCAGGTCATTTATAGTAGCGTAGCTCAATGATCTCAATCTAATCCCAGTGAGTTATGGTAGCACATCTCACTGATCTCATTCTAATCCAGGTGAGTTATAGTAGCACACCTCAGTGATCTCAATATAATCCAGGTGAGTTATAGTAGCACACCTCAATGATCTCAATATAATCCAGGTGAGTTATAGTATCACACCTCAATGATCTCATAGAATCCAGGTGAGTTATAGTAGCACACCTCAATGATCTCAATATGATCCAGGTGAGTTATAGTATCACACCTCAATGATCTCAATATAATCCAGGTGAGTTATAGTAGCACACCTTGAGCAGTGATCTCAATATAATCCACGTTAGTTATAGTAGTACACCTCAATGATCTCAATATAATCCAGATGAGTTATAGTATCACACCTCAATGATCTAAATATAATCCAGGTGAGTTATAGTAGCACACCTCAGTGATCTCAATATAATCCAGGTGAGTTATAGTAGCACACCTCAGTGATCTCAATATAATCCAGGTGAGTTATAGTAGCACACCTCAATGATCTCAATATAATTCAGATGAGTTATAACAGCACACCTCACTGATCTCAATATAATCCAGGTGAGTTATAGTATCACACCTCAACGATCTCAATATAATCCAGGTGAGTTATAGTAGCACACCTCCATGATCTCAATATAATCCAGATGAGTAGCACACATCCGTGATCCCACTATAATCCAGGTGAGTTTTAGTAGCACACCACAGTGATCTCAATATAATCTAGAAGAGTTATAGTAGCACACCTCAATGATCTCAATATAATCCAGATAAATAGTAGCACACCTCCTTGATCTCACTATAATCCAGGTGAGTTATAGTAACACACTTCGCTGATCTCAGTATAATCCAGATAAGTTATAGTAGCACACCTCAATGATCTCAATATAATCCAGATAAATAGTAGCACACCTCACTGATCTCAATATAATTCAGGTGAGTTATAGTATCACACCCCACTGATCTCAGTATAATCCAGGTGAGTTATAGTAGCACACCTCACTGATCTCAATATAATCCAGGTGAGTTATATAGTAGCACACCTTGCTGATCTCCATCTAATCCAGACGAGTTATAGTAGCACACCTCGGTGATCTCAATATAATCCAGTGGAGTTACAGTAGCACACCTCACTAATCTCGGTATGATCCAGATGAGTTATAGTAGCACACCTCCATCATCTCACTATAATCCAGGTGAGTTATAATAGCACTCCTCACTGATCTCAATATAATCCAGGTGAGTTATAGTGCCACGCCTCAATGATCTCAATATAAACCAGGTGAGTTCTATGTAGCACACCTCAATGATCTCAATATAATCCAGATGAGTTATAGTAGCACACCTCCATCATCTCACTATAATCCAGGTGAGTTCTAGTAGCACTCCTCACTGATCTCAATATAATCCAGGTGAGTTATAGTAGCACACCTCCATCATCTCACTATAATCCAGGTGAGTTCTAGTAGCACTCCTCACTGATCTCAATATAATCCAGGTGAGTTATAGTGCCACGCCTCAATGATCTCAATATAAACCAGGTGAGTTCTATGTAGCACACCTCAATGATCTCAATATAATCCAGGTGAGTTCTAGTAGCACACCTCACTGATCTCAATATAATTCAGGTGAGTTATAGTAGCACAACTCACTGATCTCAATCTAATCCAGGTGTGTTATAGTAGCACACCTCACTCTATCTCAATATAATCCAGGCGAGTTATAGTAGCACACCTCCATGATCTCAATATAATCCAGGCCAATGATCTCAAACTGTTGCCATTTTGACCATCCATTTCATTGATGTCCAATAAGAAGCTCTGAAAACTCTTCTTCCTAAAATATTTTGGTTTGGCAGTATATATTTATAATATAGGCATATAGGGTAGCTGGATCAAAACAGAACGATACCAATATTATTTTCATTGGCCTTAGCTCAGGTCAATCTGTAGACAAATTCTGCCAACAATATACCTGTTTGAAGGATCGACAATGCTCAATAGGATAGTATGGTACTATAAAGAGAGCAAGAAATTGATGTGGTAATAAACGAGCTTCTTCCTTAATATGAATTGCCATTGCACACTTTTCAAACCCATCACCACAAATATTTTATAATCTGTTTAGCTTACATCATAGCACACTCTTGTGATACAGCCGCTAATAGGTGGGTCCCAACCCGAAGGCCCAGATACTTGCCCTCTATAATATCTAAAACTACGAAGTGTGACTGCATGTGCCCACCCCAAAACCTTATAAAGGCCTAGAACACACTTTATATGAAGCAGGTCTCTAAAATTTCCTCCATCTGTTCCCTCTGATAATGGCATGGGTGTCACTAGGAACGAATGACCCTAGCCCGAAGCATATTACGATACTTCCGAATATTGGGACAGCACACCACTGAGCACTCCAATAAGTGTAAGCATAGGGAATGACCTGCTCTTAAGAACCCTGGTGTCCTTGAGCACTGTTATCATTGGTGTATCATCACTAAAGGGAGAATTTTTGGGTTCTTCAAATACTTGACAATAATATTTTGAGCTTTTAGGGGCCTGCATATAATTCCTTTCAAATTGCTGAATATTGAATACATATTCACAGCCATGTTGTGGCTACTGTTTCCTGGGTTATTTATATGGACAGTTTGCCAGGCATCAACAGTTCGGTACCTGTCATGCAAAGCTTTACACCTGACAATAACAGTACTGTAATACAGGCTGCTTATTTCCAGACTAAAAGCTTTGATAACATTGTGCAAGATCAGCTCTGCTTGAAGCGACTCAAATTATGACAGACCAGACCCTGTAGGAAAGTGTGAATCCAACAGATTTTCAACACCCCAATTCATATGTCAGAAATGATCTAAAAATATAATCTCAAGCATGTAAAATTCTCCAATCACTGAGAAAGTCATTCAGTATGTTTATCTACTTTATCATAGGACTGAACAGCAGATGAATACCAGGTGGATGGAGTTCAGTTGAACCAATGAGGTTGACATTCCAGTTGAACCAATGAGGTTGATGTTCAGTTGAACCAATGAGGTTGATGTTACAGATGAAATCTTTCAGATGTTGAAGCTACGATCATCTACAAAACATGTCCACAAATTGGAAGGTGAGAATTGTTGGTTGGTTGGCCTTAACTGCATTTCGTGGGTTTTAATGACACCTGAATTTGTGAGAAGTTTCCCACAGATTGGGGCATCATTTAACTCAATAAAATAACATGATCAAGTTGAATGTCAACTTTGGGAAGTAGAAGCAGGCCGAGTAGTGTCAAAGTAAGAAGGTATTAAAATCTGGATATGCCATTGTCGGTGCTTTCTTTTATAACCTAACACATAACCGGAGTATCAAATAAAGCATGGCTCATCACACTACCTCATACATTCTGAAAAGTTGAATACTGCTATAACAAACTTATATTATGCAGTCACCACCCCTCGGGATATACAACTTTCCCCATTGCCGTGAGCACCTCCCTCTATCTCCTAAGTATTATCCCCACCCCATAACACCCTATATGTTCTGAAAGCTTAAAGACCTAATGCAGTCATTCTGAAAAGTTGAATACAGCTATAACAAACTTACATTATGCAGTCACCCCCCCTCGGGATATACAACTTCCCCCATTGCCGTGAGCACCTCCCTCTATCTCCTAAGTATTGTCCCCACCCCATAACACCCTGTATGTTCTGAAAGCTTAAAGACCTAAAGCACTCATACTGGACAGCAGAGCTGTCAAATTGGTGGGAAAGTAAGTAATTCCAACGATCACTTTCCTGTATGACTGCCTCAGATACCTGATTTTTGTAACTGCTCAAACACAGAATTGAATAGGCAACTGAATACAGTGCCGGATGTGACATTAAAAAGAGACTGCAGTGATCCAGGTTGTCACTAGGTGGCGTTGTTGGGTGCGAACAATCCCCTCTCAGTACCCAACCATATGATATTTTCCTATGCTGAACAGCAATAAGTAAACATAGGAAACGACCCCCACTCGTGAAACTCTGGTTACACCCATGCTGATACCAGCGTCATCACTTTAGATCCACTCACCCACTCAAAACAATGCCTGACATCATTGCCCATGATGTAATATTATGACGTAACATCAGGCACTGTCTTCAGGCTTCAGCTGCCTTTCTGTCCCCCGCCACATAAGTCGAAGGGGACTATGGAAAGGCTGTCTGTCCTTCCATCCGTTCATCCGTCTGTGTCTCTATCCCGAATCTTTCGAACACAATATCTCAATAAAATAGGATGCCAGAGACTGGATCTTTGGTACATGCTGTCTTGTGAGGTACTCAAGGTCAAGTTCACTCAGGACTGACATTGAACTATTTTGTAGAAGCCTATAAGTAAACACCAAAGAGATTGACCCAATGTTGGCCCAATTTTGGCCTGATGTCAACCCGATGTTGACCCAGTTTTTTATCTTATCTTTGCCTGATATTTTGTTCATTGAGTGTTTTCACGGGGCGATGTAGGCCCGTAGGGACTAATGGTCCTGTTCTGTAGTCAGGAAAAATTGAGCTGCAGCTCTGTGTCTTGCTAACAGAGCAAAAGATAGAGTTCTTGCACGACAAGAAAGAGGTCTGAAACTTCCTTCTTTAGAATGTCCAGGTTTCTGTGTTTTTAATGTTCGCGTATAGTTGCAGGTCTGATATGTTTAAGTTACATTTCCATTTATCTAATTTTATGCGTGTTTTAGTTCATTTTCCAGTGGCACTACTTTCGTGCTCAAAATATGTCGTCTGCTAAACCACAGATTTTGAGAGGCGCATGTTGAGTGATTTTGTGGGACTAACTCATTCTCATTAGAAAGCGTGTTTGGGCAGTAATTTAGTATTAAATAATACCAGTATAAGTGTAATTCATTGTAGAAAACAATGGGATATTTCACTTTGCCTGTATTCATTTACATTTTCATGAAATATGTGTGTTGAGTTACAGTTTGGAATTTTCGCCATTTAAGCTCACCCCTCAAGACCCTCTCCATTATCTTTTTATAGTAAGTTTCTAAAATCCAGTGGTGGTCAAATCATTTACGTAATAATTTCCCTGTATTCAGAAATGTTTTCTTTTCATTCTACTTCTGAAATATTCATGAAATGTTGCAAGCATTTCCCCCTGATCTACAGAAAGAGCTCTGCATATCAGTTTTGAAGCTGTAAGGTGACAGGGGAGATAACCAAATAGAACTGTAATATACTAGGGAGGAGGTACATGAAACAATATGAGGCCGTGAAAGGATGCATCCCAGCATAGCTTCAGTCCATCTAACCATGAGGATTTTACATTGTATCTCAATACTCATTTTTACCCCTCGGCCAATTTTGGCCATGGGGTATTGTCGCCTTGAACGTCCGTCTGTTCGTACGTCCATACGTGAACGAGATAGACGGAAAACGGTTCCACTGAAGAATTCCAAATTTGGTATGCTTATTTATCTAGTCAAGGACCAGAAGCCTATTGAATTGGGACCTGATTGGGTGGAAACCTTGGCGGCCATCTTTAATTTTATGCAAAATGGATAATGATCCATATCTCGGAAACCATTCAACTGTTCAATACGAAAGTTAGTATACATCATAGATACATTAAGCAACTTTCAATGAATTACCAAACCGGCTTTTCTGATTAGCTGAAAATCCTGGAGGCCATCTTTAATTTATGCAAAATCGATAATGATACATATCTCTGTTACCATTCAATTGTTTTATATGAAAGTTGGTATTCATCATCGATGCATACAGATACTTTAAATCGGGACCTGATTGACTGAAAACCTTGGTGGCCATCTTTAATTTATGCAAAAACTAATGATATATATCTTTGATATCATTTAAGTGTTCTATACCAAACTTGGTATACAGCATCGATGTATCAAGAGACTTGCAATGAATAACCACATCAGTTCCTCTGAGTGGAGAGAAGGATGGGTGGCCATCTTTAATTTATGCAAAATCATTAATGATCTCGTTCTCCGATACCGTTCAAGTGCTCGAAGTAAAATTTGGTATACATCATCGATGCATACTTACGACAAATGACAGTTCTGGTTTCTCTGATTGGGCGGAAACCTTGGTGGCCATCTTTAATTTATGCAAAATCTTTAATGATGTATATCTGAGATACCATTTCAGTGTTCTATACAAAACTTGGTATACAGCATCAATGTATCAAGAGAATTTCAATTAATAACCACATCAGTTCCTCTGAGTGGCGGGAAGGATGAGCGGCCATCTTTAATTTATGCTAAATCATTAATGATCTCTATCTCTGATACTGTTTAAATGCTCGATGTAAAATTTGGTATACATCATTGTTGCATCAAGAAACTTATGTAATGAAAACCGGTTTCTCTGATTGGACGGAAACCTTGGGGGTCATTCTGAATTGCAAAATTTTTGATAATCTTTATATTTGTGACTTGACTGCTTGGTGTTCCTCACATCTTGGTTCAAATTGAATACATTATGAATGTACCGAGAGACGAGGGGTTTTCAGATGCGCAGCTTCGTATTGTTATTTACTGCTGAAGGATATACTTTCGATTATCTGAAAAAAGTGAAATTTTTACAAATATTGGTAACATGCAGTGAAGACATTATTTTATCATTTCATCAGGTTGGTTTCATAATAAATGTCTGTCCCAGCGGTTTTTAAAAAAAATATATATACGTGTACAATTACACTAATGCACTAGAGATCCTTGTTGAGAGGAATGTGTGAGACTACAAGTATGGCTCTTCGCCATGAGATGGAACATCAAAGAGTTAGTGGAATTATTCCAACAGCCTATTTTACATTTAAATAGCCCCGTTTCAGTGCCTAAGGCTCTAGTTAATGCATTTAATCATTTATTTCAGAACTAGATATATTTCTGAAAATAACAATTCTATATAGTTGAAATAATATGAGCACTTCACAAAACAATCATTGTACAGATCAGGTGGATATCAAATGAAGATTAGGCCAAAAGATCACAGAGGTCCAAATGTAATATCAGTCATATTTGCTTGTGAGAAAAATATCTAAAGGAAACCTCCAATTTCCCTCGAAATATGAACAGATTGCAGGAAAGCTGCACATGAACCACATGATCCTGTATATTTTGAGTGAGGAAATCTTTGTACTGATGGTAACTTAATTGTTTACATGTATTGTATGTAATTTGCCAGATGATGATCACGATAGATATAAAGATACATATCTTATCTTTAATATATTCAAGGGTGCGGCCCTCAAGTGAATAACAGATTTTATTAGCTAGAGATTCTTTTCAAATCGACTTTGGTATTATTTGCATGCTCTACATTTCCGTCTCCAGGATGTTCTAAAATACTAGTAAAAATGAGAAAAATGTTCATTAATGTTCAGATTATTGCCTGTGCGGTTATAACTATGCAATAATTGCAGTTGTGCAGGTCAGTTATAGGCTAGTAAATCCTCCTCTGTTTTGAAATATCTTGTAGATCTCAAATTTGAATTGTTGTTTTTCACAGTTAATTTCCATTGTCTATCTGAAGGGGAACAACAATGGGACTTATTTGGTGCTTCAGAAGAGCTTCCTAGGGACTTCCATGGAGCACCAACGAAGTCCCTTGAAGCACCCTTGAATGCCAATATGAACTGAAACGCTGGTATAAAGAGACCTCAGTTGTACGTCTGTGTTCTTTCAAAGGGATTTCTTTGGAGCTTCCAGCTTCATAACTCTTGGGACTTCCCTCAGGCTACACTCAAAATGGGACTTCAATGGGGCTTCAGCATGGAAGCGTCAATGAACCGGGGTATATATAGCACATACTTTTATAGAACTTCATCAATGGACTTCACAGGAGCTGAAAAGGGACTGCATTGCGAGCTGGGTTGTCATTTTTTACAGTGCCTGTAAAGATAGATAAATTTGTTCAGCCTTTGTTGGGATATGTCCGGTGATTTGAATTAACAATACACTGTACATATACCCGCTTACACTGTAACTGCACTGTAACTGCATACGTTGTAATTGTATACGCTATAGGCCCATTTCACAACAGAGAGCCAATTTTTCCAAAAAAATAATTTGGTTTTAATGTTATCACCTATGCATGATAACTTAAGTCAATATCCCAAGAAACATGCTTGATACTCATTTTTCAGGTAGAATAGTTTCTGGTTATTTTTATGAGGCTTAACGACAGGTGAAAATTCTGAACTCAAAATTAGCATTTTCACATTATTATTGTAAATAGATCAAAACTGACAAATAATTAGAATTATGTGAGAAAGTTTATGTCCATCATCATGAGAAAGGAATGTTTTGACAATATATAATAGGAAAATGTACACTTCTTATTCCATTTTCTCAAAAACATAGTAATATTGTAAGAAATTTCATTTGTTACTTACGTGACAGAATTGTTGAAATTTTTAGCCATGGAAAAGGGAGAGCAAATCAGTCAAAATTTAACTACATTTCTAAAGCTAGTTTGTTTCAAATATGAAATCTGTAGGACAGATAACTCAGATAAGTTTTCAAGAATCAAGGAGAAATGACTAAAAATCAGTTACTTACGTGACATGTCACGTAAGTAACAGGTTTTGTCACGTAAGTAACCTAATCATTATAAGCATTCTGATCACTTTTGTAGCTACCGTGTTCCAAACTGACTATCCTTCAAGGATGATAAAAAGATACAATAATATCTGGAAACATGAAATACTGAAGAGAAGAGATTATACTCGAGTGACAGCTCAAAATACCCTGAAATTGCTGAATTCTGACAGACTAATGTTACTTGGAGAATTCGGTCCCTCAGTCCAGCATCACAAACTGTACTTGTTTATGGTATACATGAGGTGAACAAAACAGGTGAAGTATGGGAACTGGATTCAACTTCATTAGTTAATGTGCAAATGTATATCAGATCATTATCTGTGGGATTTCTCTTCATGTAACATTTTTATTCATTTTCTTTAGTTTGCTCACTCAGCCAGACAAAAGGGAAGAAAAACTTCACAGCTACAATCTCATAAATATATTGTAGTATCCTACATGTACCTTCTAAATGGAACATGTTACATCTTTCATTCACTTGATTAGATGACAGAGCTAGATTTGTGCTCTTTCACATTAGTAACACTAACATGACTAAAGGTCTTCTTCTGATTAAAAATCACCTTCAGATCACCAGATCTGATGGTGGAAATCTCCACAATATGATATAGATTCTTTAGTACATGTATGTCATTGAAGAACCACACACTAGCCATGTTTTTTGCATTATTCTTAATGGATGGTATTACAATACTTGAAAAGTTATGGTGATGATGTTCCAATCCACATTGCTTTCTGTCTGTACATGTATCTGTAGCCCTTTCTTCATCATCTTCACACAGTAACTCAGTAAATACAATGTACTTGTGCATGTACATTGTAGTACGGAACTGCAACAGATGCAGCTGTCTGTTTATTGCACATTGAAATAAAGATGCTGAAAATTAATAATCCTGATACAGTACCGGCAGTATAAAGATTTTAATTCATGCTTTCAACATTACATCGTTATCTCTGGCAATACATTATCATGATCGAGTATAGACTCCGCATTTCATTGGATAAATTCATTACCACAATGTACAATACATACTAAATTCTACTGTCTACTATAATGCCTCCGGGTTCATCCAGAGAAGCAATGTGGACTACTGGAATACCCTCACCATAACATTTCATTATGTCATATGTTACTTACGTGACACTTTTTTGTTACTTACGTGACACTATCAGTGTTGCTTAATTACTTATTAGAACGCACTTAAAATAAATATGCCAAAAAACATGTCTATTGTGTGCTTGTTCACTCTCATACCAAGAATATATATCATCAATTGAGTAGATTTTCCCAATCAAATCAGACGCTTTTTAATCAGAGGAAGAAAATGGAGAAAATGCCTAATTCTCTGCGTTACTTACGTGACAGAGCACAAATCAAGCTCTGTGAACTAATCAAGTGAATGAAAAGAGTTGTAACATTTCTCATATAGAAGGTAGGATACTACTCTTACATACTTATGAGGTTGTAGCTGTGAAGTATTTTTCCTCTTGTCTGGGTGAGTGAGCAAACTTCAAAAAAGGAATGAAAATGTTACTTACGTGACGTGAAATGGGCCTATAACTGCATACATCGTAAGTTAACTGTACATACACTGAATCTGTATACACTGTAACTGAATACAATGTAATTGCTTACACAGTAACTGCATACACACTGACTGCATACTTTGTAACTGTACACTGCTTACACTGTAACTGCATACACAGTAATTTACATACACTGTAACTGCATATACTTTAACTTTATACACTAACTGCATACATTGTAACTGCATACACACTAGCTGCACACATTGTAACTACTTCCACTGTAACTGCTTACACTGGAACTACAATTGTATACACTAATTTTATGCATTAACTGCATACATTGTAACTGCATACACAATAACTGCATGCATTGTAACTATATTTACAGTAACTGCATATACACTGTAATTTTCTTCACTAACTGTATACACTGTATCTGCATACTCTGTGTAACTGCATGCACTGTAACATACACCATAAAAACTGCATACACAGTAACTGCATATGCTGTAACTGTATACACTGTAACTACTTGCACTGTAACTGCATACACTCACTGTAACTGCATTGTATACACAGTAACTGCATACACTGTAACTGTATACACTGTGTAACTGCTTACACTATAACTGCTTACACTGTAACTGCTTACACTGTAACTGCATACACAGTAACTGCATACACACTAACTGCATACACTCCCTGTAACTGCATTGTATACACACTAACTGCATACACTGTAACTGTATACACAGTAACTGCATACATTGTAACTGTGTATGCTGTAACTGCATGCACTGTAACATACACCATTAACTGCATACACTGTGACTGTACACAAGAACTGCATACACAGTAACTGTGCTGTAACTGCATACACAGTAACTGCATATACACTAACTGCATACACACTAACTGCATACACTGTAACTGTATACACTGTAACTGTATACACTGTAACTGCTTACACTGTAACTACATACACAGTAATTGCATACATTTTGACTGTATACACTGTAACTTCATGCACTATGTAATGACTGCATACACACTAACTGCATACACTGTAACTGTGTACACAGTAACTGCATACACTGTAACTGTGTACACAGTAACTGCATACACTGTAACTGTGTACACAGTAACTGCGTACACTGTAACTGTGTACACAGTAACTGCATACACTGTAACTGCATAAAATATAACTGTGTACACAGTGTAACTGCAGAGACTTGCCCATCTGCTTCACACAGTTATTTCTAAAACTGTTGATATATGTGCATTTTTACTGACATTATCTTTGGGAAATTCGTTCTTATTTCTACTCGAAATAGGAGAAAGGAAATAGAATGAAAAGGCCAGAGGTCAGACCATTTGCTGCTGTCAACATTTACTTTCTCAACTTCTATCATACTCTGTGTTTTACTGCTGAAGTCCCAGCTGCTTCCTCCTGGGGTAGGGATGGGGAAGAAATGCTCATCAGTGTCTAACATTGTATATTTCTCCCTGGTGCACAGCTGGCGGATGACAGGAATTTATTGTCTCATCCCTATGAGCTTCCTGGAGTAATCCAGAGGAGAAAGCTACATGTATATATTTATCCATACTCTGGACACACGATCAGTCTTATAGTGAGTCAGTGGCCGGTGTAGACAAAGTATAGTCTGTTCCAGGGATGGGTATAGACCAGGACATTTTGTTAACATCAGTTCAATTTCTCATCCTTTCTCAGTCTGCAGGATGATGTACATAGTTTGATGAGGTATTACATGCACTGGGTATCATTATTATTCTATGCAGGTTGTGTGAAATCAGTTATATCCACGATTAATGATCCTGGTCACTTGTAAGTTTGAGTACATCACAAGAAGTCATGATGTGCTAATATTTCACCTGATGTGGTAATGGATGTACTTTAGGAGATCTATAAACACTATTCCGTCACAGTATAGTGACGCCTGAATCGCACCTGCATATTGTGTGTCCTAAGCTGTACAGAACAGTTTCCTGATTGACTTGAGTATGTTGTGATGTTGGACATGTGTGTGGTTTAATGTACATTGCTGATGTGAATACTATACAAATATAAGATGGGTACGAAGTTGTCAGTTGAAGATGTCCAGCCTCTGAACCCAAGTAAGTCACTCTGCAGTGTTAGAGAAGGTCTGAATCACCCTCTATGGGTGTCAGGACACTTCGCAGTGTTTTGAAACTTCATTTCAGCATGCGACATTTTAGCACAAAGTGGAAGATACGTTTCTGCATATGACATTTCACAGGCCAATTGATGTAAAAAATAGACATTTTCAGATTTTTTTTCCTCTTTCATTTGTTGTACATACATGCATGTTACATTGTTTTGTTATGATTTAAGCAACTAGATGTGGGACAGTCTCTCTTATGGACACGGACCCGCTATAGGAGCCCTTCGGACATATTAGCCCACCTGGACATAAGGCCAGGCAGTAGGCTTATTCCGATTTGTCTAACTTTATTTTTTGAAAAGTATAAAATTTTGGAAAAGGAGAAAATGAATGACATTTGTATTCGTTTTTTATCCCTGAGGCAAATTTTGCCCGAAGGGTATTGTCGTCGTCAGCGTCGTCTGTCCGTCTGTCTGTCTGTCCATCTTTCTTGTGAACACGATATCTCAAGAAGAATTATAGCCAGGCATTGTAAATTCATACCACAAATGTATCGGGTGAAGGGTCAGAAGCCTATTAAAAAGGACTGACCTTGACCTATTTTATCAAGGTCAAATTATAGTATTTGCTATATTTTTTGAAGGATTGAAGCTACATGTAGGATCTCCAAATTCATATTACTTATGCAACTGGTGATTGACTAGAAGCCTACCCCAGTTGACTGACCTTGACCTATTTTTTATAGGTCATATACTGTTTATTATAATATAAATGAAGAAATAAAGCTAGGCTTTCCAAATTAATATTATGTATACATCTGGCGAAGGTCCAGAGGTGTGCTGAAGATGACTTACCTTGACCTATTTTATCAAGGTCAAATTTTAGTATTTCTAAATTTTTTGAAGGATTGAAGCTAGGGTCTCTAAATTCATATTAGTTATGCAACTGGTGATCGACTAGAAGCCTATCCCAGTTAACTGACCTTGACCTATTTTTTCAAGGTCATGCTGTTTATTATGGTCTAACATGAAATATATCTAGGCTTTCCAATTAATACTATGTGTACAACTGGCAAAGGTCGATAGGTGTACTGAAGATGACTGACCTTGACCTATTTTATCAAGGTCAAATTTTAGTATTTGCTATATTTTTTGAAGGATTAAAGCTAGGTCTCCAAATTCATATTATGCAACTCATGATTGACTAGAAGCCTATCCCAGTTGACTGACCTTGACCTATTTATATATACTGTTTATTATGATATAACATTGAGAAATAAAGCTAGGTGTGCTGAAGATGACTGACCTTGACCTATTTTATCCTTGACCTATTTTATCCAGGTCAGACTCTATTTAGTACAATATTCCATGAAAGATTTACATTGTTCAAATTTATACCACTTATGGCTGGACCTGAAGTCTATTGAAAAATATCACTGACCTTGACCTATTTTTAAAAGGTCAAATTCTATATGTTAAGTCTAAGGTCTCCGAATTCCTGTTCCTTATGCAATTAAATTAGAATTGACTTCAAATTGTTTGAAGATGACTGACCTTGATCTATATTTCCAAGATAAAATTACTTTATTTGATTATAAGCTTTTTAGAAGAGCATATTTAGAGCTAAGAATTCGGTTGATCATGCTCTACCAGAACCTCAGGCCTTGGCAAAAGCGAACTAGAGCCAACCCTACTAGATCACATTTTTGTTAATCTAGTTCTAAAAATACACTGATGATATTATACAATGCATGAGTGAGTCAGCTATATTTCAGTCATATCACGACGCTGGGTCCTATTCCTTTTCACACCCGGGAACCCCACGGGTGCCTCAGTTAGTCGCCTCTTACGACAAGCTCTCTGAGGAGCTGAGGCATATTCTTACCGTGACCTGCGGTGTGCACAACGACATCCCAGGTCAATCCCCGGAAGCCCCACGGGGCTACAATGCATGATTGCTGGGTGTAAAACAATAACTGATAGCCGAGGGGTATTGAAGCCCAATGGGCTATTTTTCTAATATGGCCACCAAAAAGGCAGAAGTGTTATGTGATGACGATGTCTGTCTGTCTGTCTGGTCTATATCTGGGACAGTTTCGTTTCATGTCTGGTCTATATCTATGACAGTTTTCTATGCACAGTTGCAATTTTTTGTGAGTGGATGCACTAGGTTGAGATGATGTGTCGCATACCAAAATTGAGGTCGCGGTTAATGTGGCCCATGGGCATATTCTTACCATGACCTGCGGTGTGCACAACGACATCCCAGGTCAATCCCCGGAAGCCCCACGGGGCTACAATGCATGATTGCTGGGTGTAAAACAATAACTGATAGCCGAGGGGTATTGAAGCTCAATGGGCTATTTTTTTAATATGGCCACCAAAAAGGCAGAAGTGTTATGTGATGACGATGTCTGTCTGTCTGTCTGGTCTATATCTGGGACAGTTTCGTTTGCAGAGTTTCAATATTTTGTGAGTAGATATCCTATGGTGAGACCATGTGTCGTGTACCAAAATGGAAGTCGAGATCAGAGGTCAATGGTCACTTGCCTGAAAATCAGAAATCATTGAACCTTTCATGTCTGGTCTATATCTATGACAGTTTTCTATGCACAGTTGCAATTTTTTGTGAGTGGATGCACTAGGTTGAGATGATGTGTCGCATACCAAAATTGAGGTCGCGGTTAATGTGGCCCAAAAATGAGGAAATCATTTATTATTGACAGTTTGGGATTTTTTCTGTTCACAGCTTCTCAGGAACATGCAGAGAAGACATACATATATATATATATTACACTAATTCACTAGAGATCCTTGTTGAGAGAAATGTGTGAGACTGTACAAATTGCGTGGGACTGAACATCGAAGAGTTTAATAGTGGAATTATTCGAACAGCCTATTTTTCATTTTAAATAGCCCTGTTTCAGTGCCTGAGGCTCTAGTTTTATTTAGTTTTTTTGTTGTGTCTGCGAGCATGTCTGATGGTATCGATGTGCTCAATGATGGGGAGTTTTTTTTGTTAATAAGGAGCCAGCTGTGTCGCATCAACATTCTAGTCATGGCTAATATATTAGCGGTACCGAAGTTTTGCCTTGGAAGCAGGCCCTGTGATGTTTCCACATGAAAATGGTAGGCCATTGCAGCAAGGTCTCATTTTTTGCGGAATTTAGGTTCTGCTTTAAATTCATGTTTCAGTTTGAATCGGAGAACAATCTTATATTTTGCAAATTATTTTATGATACAATCATTCAGCTTTTTTCAAAACACAAGTTTTCGTAAGAAATACATTGTTCCCAACAAAAATAATAGAAAGCAAATATAAAAATAAAATCCACCCACCCGCCTGGTTTTCATGGCTAGGCTAGCAGAAGCTGATAAACCAACTAATAAGTTTAATAAGCCTTATGAACACATAACTGTATAGAAAAATTTAACTGTTGTGTACGTATATAATGCGCATAAAAATACATTATTGAATATAAACGTGTAAACTATTGTTGCTTTCACAGGAAATTTACTGGTGAGTTGTAACGTAATTTGAGCTGCTCTAGTATAATAACTAGTAAAGGGAGAGAACTCAGTTCTTTGCTCTTCTTCACTTCAGTACATGTATGTATTATCTCCCTTATTTTGGCATTGAAAGGAAATGTCTGTTCATTGTTGGTATACCAGAAATAGAAGGCAAGCTCATTCATCTTTCCTATTGATGAACTAATACTTTAAAAGTACATTATTGGTTTTGTATTGGAATAAAGTGTTATTTCTGGAACATAATCCAGTTTGCACTCGCGACTTTCAATGTTTTGAACTTCTAGGAATGTGTAGAATTAACTCCTGTCACACACAGGTTGGATCTTCTTGCAGATGACTGAAGTTTAGCAACATTGAGCCCTGTCAATACTTAAATGGATAACCTGGTGATGTACTGGACGGTTGGGCTGATCAGTGTTCAGTTGATAGAAACTGACAATTAACGCCTGCCATTTAATTCTTTGAGAGTGCAGAATTAACTCTTTATCATTTACCTGCGATGGAAATGAAGAAAAATAATTTAGTCAGCAATTATAATTTGGAGCTTTCAATTTGATCAGCAAAATCTCTTTGGCCATATAACGGCTGTGCCATTTTGATCAGTTGGTATCCACATTTGATCAGCTATTGCTGATCACAGAGTCCCCTTTCCATCCCTGTTTAGTTCTAGGAGAATGCAGAATTACACTTGTCATTTATATCTAGAGAAGCACAAAATTTACTCTAGTCATTCAATTCTAAGAGAGTGTGGAATTAACTCTCCTCAATTAATCATGGAAGTTTAGTGTTAACTTTTGCCATTTACTTATCGGAGAGTGAAGAATTAATTCATCCTTTGCCACTAGGAGAGTATAGAAGTAACTCTTTTACTTTTTCTAGCGGAGTGTAGAATTAACTCTTGTCATTTACTTCTATGGAAGTGGAGAATTATCTTGTTTAATTTAGTTCTTATAACTTGTAGAATAAACTCCATTGAGTATTGTCATTTGTTTCCAGGACATTGCAGAATGGTCTCTCGTCATTTGTTTCTAGGGGAGTAACTCACCATTTACTTCTAGGGGAGTGCAGAATTAACTCTTGTCATTTACTCCTGAAACCTGCAGAATTAACTCTGGTCATTTACTTCTAGCAGAGTGCAGAATTATCTTGTGTAATTTAGTTCTTGTAACTTGTAGAATTAGCTCTTATCATTTACTTCCAGGACATTGCAGTACAAACTCTCATTATTTACTTCTGTGGGGTTGCAGAAATAATAAATTGTCATTTATTTCTAGGCGAGTGTAAAATCAAATCTTGCCATTTGATTCTTGGGGAGTGTAGACTCATCATTTACTTCAGTGTAGAATTAACTCTGGTCATTTACTTCTAGGGGTGTGCAGAATTAACTCTTGTCATTTACTTCTAGGGGTATGTAAACTCATCATTTACTTCAGTGTAGAATTAACTCTTGTCATTTACTTCTAGGGGAGTGCAGAATTAACTCTTGCCATTTACTTCTAGGGTAGTGTAGACTTATCGTTTACTTCAGTGTAGAATTAACTGTTGTCATTTACTCATCATTTACTTCCAGGACATTGTAGAATGAACTCTCATCATTTATTTCTAGGGGAGTGTAGAATTAACTCTTGTCATTTTCTATGAGATTGCAGAATTAACTTGTCATTCACTTCTCGGAAAGTGTAGAATTAACTCTTCTTGTCATTACTGCTACAAGAATGCAGACTTAACTATGGTCATTCACTTGTACGCTAGTGCAGAATTAACTCTAGTCATTTACTTCTAGGGGAGTGCAGAATTAACTCTTGCCATTTACTTCTAGGGTAGTGTAGACTTATCGTTTACTTCAGTGTAGAATTAACTCTTGTCATTTACTCATCATTTACTTCCAGGACATTGTAGAATGAACTCTCATCATTTATTTCTAGGGGAGTGTAGAATTAACTCTTGTCATTTTCTATGAGATTGCAGAATTAACTTGTCATTCACTTCTAGGGGTATGTAAACTCATCATTTACTTCAGTGTAGAATTAACTCTTGTCATTTACTTCTAGGGGAGTGCAGAATTAACTCTTGCCATTTACTTCTAGGGTAGTGTAGACTTATCGTTTACTTCAGTGTAGAATTAACTCTTGTCATTTACTCATCATTTACTTCAGAACATTGTAGAATGAACTCTCATCATTTATTTCTAGGGAGTGTAGAATTAACTCTTGTCATTTTCTATGAGATTGCAGAATTAACTTGTCATTCACTTCTCGGAAAGTGTAGAATTAACTCTTCTTGTCATTACTGCTACAAGAGTGCAGACTTAACTATGGTCATTCACTTGTACGCTAGTGCAGAATTAACTCTAGTCATTTACTTCCAGGAGAGTCTAAAATGAACTCTTGTCATTTACTTCTAGGGGAGTGCAGAATTGACTCTTGTCATTAACTTTCAGGGGAGTGCAGAGTTAACTTTGGTCATTTACTTCTAGGGCAGTGCAGAATTAACTCTAGTCATTTACTTCCAGGAGAGTCTAGAATGAACTCTTGTCATTTACTTCTAGGGGAGTGCTGAATTGACTCTTGTCATTAACTTTTAGGGGAGTGTAGAATTACTCTTGTCATTTCCTAGGGAGTTGGGAAATTACTTCTTTTGTCATTTACTTCTAGGGAGTGCAGAATTAACTCTCATCATTTACTTCTAAGTGAGTGCAGATTTAACTGTGGTCATTTAATTTTAGGGGAATACAGAATTAACTCTGGTCATTTACTTCTAGGGAAGTGCTGAATTAACTCTTGTCGTTCACTTCTAGGAGAGTGCAGAATTGACTCTTGTCAATGAAGAATGAACTCTCATCATTTACTTCTAGGGGAGTGCAGAATTAACTCTTGTTTTTTACTTCTAGGTGAGTGTAGAATATTAGATCTGGTCATTTACTTCTAGGGTGTGCACTAGGGGAGTGTAGAATTAACTCTTGTCATTTCCGTGTAGAGGAGTTGGGAAATATCTTTTGTCATTTACTTCTAGGGCAGTGCAGAATTAACTCTCATCATTTACTTCTAAGTGAGTGCAGATTTAACTGTGGTCATTTAATTTTAGGGGAATACAGAATTAACTCTGGTCATTTACTTCTAGGGAAGTGCTGAATTAACTCTTGTCGTTCACTTCTAGGAGAGTGCAGAATTGACTCTTGTCAATGAAGAATGAACTCTCATCATTTACTTCTAGGGGAGTGCAGAATTAACTCTTGTTATTTACTTCTAGGCGAGTGTAGAATATTAAATCTAGTCATTTACTTCTAGGGTGTGCACTAAGGGAGTGTAGAATTAACTCTTGTCATTTCCGTGTAGAGGAGTTGAGAAATATCTTTTGTCATTTACTTCTAGGGCAGTGCAGAATTAACTCTTGTCATTTCCGTGTAGAGGAGTTGAGAAATATCTTTTGTCATTTACTTCTAGGGCAGTGCAGAATTAACTCTTATCATTTACTTCTAAGTGAGTGCAGATTGTAACTGTGGTCATTTACTTTTAGGGGAATACAGAATTAACTCTGGTCATTTACTTCTAGGGGAGTGCAGATTTAACTCTGGTCATTTACTTCTAGGAGAGTACAGAATTAACTCTTGGCATGTTATCCTTCATGATGCTCCTGAAGAAATCCTCAAGAGTAATCACATTTTTGTAAGGGACAATGATGGACTGGGTAATTGAATCAGTTTATTAGTATCATCAGTCCTTGATTGTTTATAAATCTCTCCACTGTACATGTATATGCTATGTAACCATATTACATGTACAAATGTTAAATTATGTCTGGAATTTGTTGATGAGGTCAGACTCCATAATTCTAGCTGACATTTCATATTGCTGTAATAAAAGTAGGCGGGGTCTGGCCAATATATGTTCCTAAACCTTTCTTATCATCCAAGCACATATGCACTCATACACGTATAACCTATATTGTCATGCCTAATACAACTCAGCTTAAGTATCATTAGGTAATTACATGCATTGCTCAAATGTGGCTGAAATGCCCAATTAACCTTCCTGGAAACAATGGTTTATTCTTTTCAGACAACATCTCTTTCGAGATAATATTTAATAAAACATTTGGAATGTGCACCACAAAGTGTTATTATAAAGATATACATTTGCTGCAGGCCATGCACACACTGATCATTTTTTATAACCATGATATACAGGAGTTAAGAGAATACAACAACTTCCGGTTTATTGTTGGTGGGGGGGGGGGGAGGGGAGCAATACACAGAAGGGCAGAAGAACAAAACTGCTTTTCAAGGTACCATTTAGTGCTGCTGTACAAACAATCACAAAGGATGACATCCTCTGTAAGCTGCAAGTTAGAGAATATGAGCACATAAATTTCCATATCATACATGTATATGGGATGAAAACATTTATGGTTGAAAACAACAATTGCCGAGTCCATATACTGTTCAAACATGCACAATTTATACCATTTGGTGGGCGAGATGGATTGAATTTTCATTTTGTGTGAAGTTTATTGAATGAATTGACAATTAAAACAAACTAACCTAGCAGTTCACTGTAATGAATAAAGCTGTGATTCATCAGTACCTGGGTCTTTAACTTCAGTACCTGGGTCATTAACTTCAGTACCTGGGTCTTTAACTTCAGTACCTGGGTCTTTAACTTCAGATTAACCCTTACATTTTAGCTACATGTTTGCTATTGTGAGAACAGCTGTCAACACAGGCATCACCCAGCACAGGTGGCACATGTTATCTGCTATGTTTATTAAAACAAAACACCAAAGAAAATATCAGACAAGTATATTCGATTGGTACCATCTGTGGGTTGTCCTCAGTATTTCCTAATGATAAAGAGGTGGATTCATGCTGGTATATGGGCCATTTTCATGAAAATGTACAAATAACGGATTTTTTTTACATTTTAGTCAATTTACATTTTACAGCCAGAGATTTGCTGGAAATGCCAGATGATTAAACATTTTATAGTTTTTCTCTATTGTAAAATGTCTATTTTGGCAAAGATAACTGCTTTGAAAGATTAAATTTTCAAATCTGAAAATGAATTTGTCTTTACCGTTAGCATTGTAAATGCAGTTTGAAAGTTAATAATTTTTAAACAACACAGTATTTAATAAAAAGCATCTTTCTGTTGGATACTGTTATGTAAAACATATGAGAATATGAAGTCCTGTTCAGTATCTTTATGTGAAAAATATTGCATAAGATTGGATTTATTCAACTGTCTTTAAGGTTACCAGGATAGTTTTTTTGGAGAAATTTAGCACAAGAAATGTCATATAGAGGGCACCACTGTCATTGTTAAATGTAACAGGCTGTGGGAACCATTTTCGGTCCAGCTTTGTGGCAACAGAGCACGTGTTTTCTAAAAATTTGAAAAAGGAAGTGTGTGTCGCACTTATTGTCTGTCTTTACCGTTACTGAGTTATATCACTTAAGTTATTTACGATAGTTACCAAACAAAGCACCAATCTGAAAGTGTATATCAAGAAAAATTCACCATGAAAGACACACTAATCCAGTTCAGCTGGCCTCATGCTGACATAATCTGTCTTTACCGTTAGTCAAACTTGTCTTTACCATTAGAAATGCCATAACGGTAAAGACAGGAATATAACAGTACCGGTAAAGACAAAAAACAATTCTTGGCCAACTAACACAAGACACCATCTAAACTATTCTTCCTTCTTCTGTTCTTTAGTCCCTTCTATTTATATCTTTTTTGATAATTAATTCCTTGATTTATAAATGACGCACTGTAGTATAAACAGCATATGACTGCTAGACTAAGTTCCTTCATAGCGAGGAACCATCCCATTGCCCATGGGAGGCCCGATGAGACAGTAATCTCGTCCTAGGGACATATCACAAGTTTTCATTCTTATAATTTATCATTCATACTTTTTGTTTAAATATGTCTGGTTGAGTGGCTAATATGGTCTCGAATTCATAATGAATCCGCCAAAAAACAATTGCAGCGTGCAATTTTAGTGAACATGGCTCTCAGCCAATCAGCATCATCAGCGTTAAATGGAGTGGAGTGGGCTCAGCAGGTCACAGGTAAACAAGACGTACCAGGTGTTCTTGTGTATTATAATTTAGCATAAAACTTGTTAATTCTTCTACAAGATAAACTGGGTGCATTTCCAATCTCTCTCGTATGCAGATACATCAGGGTTCCCAGCCACTCAGGAAAATCAGGGAAAATGATTTTCCAGTTTTCCAGTCAGGGAAAACTCAGGGAATTTGAGAAAAATAGCCAACATCAGGGAAAACTCAGGGAAATTGGTTAGCAAGAGAGGAGTCGCATGTGGCTGGCTATGTTGGCTTTCTAGTGCACACCAGGGATGCACATTTTCCTTCTTATTAGGGGCTCAACTAGAACTAGAATAGCTTGAACTTTAAATCAGGACTAATTCTTTCATAACTGCATGCAAGTTGCCTATGTATCTTAGTGTTCTAATTGCTGCAACCCGGTCATGGACGAAATATTTCTCAGGGAATTTGGGAAATGAATCGGAAAAATCAGGGAATTTTGTTAGCTGGGAACCCTGCTCCTTGTGTCAATAAAAATCAAAACAGATCGAATGCTCATGTACGCCATGTTTTTCTGCCCAGTGCAGCCAGACGGTGTTACACCGACAGGTCAGGTTACCATGGTTACAGACTCTGACACTTCGAGAATGATATATGTATACAAAGTATCTTCATGATCAGCCTGATTTTTCATAAAAAGGTTAACATTTATTAATTCGGTCAGAAAAAGTAACAACTGCCAACTGGCACTGATGCACAATGCTGATACTAAGATTTCTCTAAAGCATACCAGTAATATGATTGTACAGAATAGTCGATGTTGAAGCTATGATAACAGATGTTGAATCTATAATAACAGATATTGAAGCTATAATAACAGATGTTGAAGCTAAAATAACAGCGTGATCCAGCTAATAACTCTCCTTCATTATACAAATTTATGTCTTAGTTTACATTAATTCCCACAAAGTAATGTTTTGCTATCCAGAATTCCTCCAGCTGCTCTAATCTGATTTTCAAACAACCATGCATATGCCTGTTCACACCCCCCTCCCCCCCCATGATTTGTTTGTTGTGTTACTGTCTCCAGTATTAAGGAAGTGTACAGCTGGAAGTATTAAAGCCCCTGACTGACTGATGTGGTATTAAATTTCTCTTACACTGCACACAGAGAGCTGTATGGTCAGTGGTCCCACATGTCCCCCCTCAGCCAGGCTATACAGACCCAGGACAACCTTCTCACAGACACACTACAGCAAAGTCTCAGGTCAGTCACTCCACTAGTCATAAGTACTCTCACAATTTAAATGTAAGCTTTCTTTGCCATATTTTCTGTGTCTAATATCTCAAGTTGGTAACAGTTCAAAGAATCCTTGGTTTGGGTGTAAATTTGTAGTGAACAGTCTATTACTTTCATGGATGGTTGTGGTGTGCTTTATACTGAAACATTAAAAGCTGCACAGAGATGTGGAAAGGAGAGTATGTAGGGCATGCATGCAGCTTCACAGGCATCATTTGTTTTAGATTTTCTGGATCACTATCATCCTGGAACATATCATCATTCAGATGTGACCATACTATATGTATTGTACTGAACACTTCTTGCTAAACAAAACCACCTTGCCACAATCAAATATATCCCTGCAAGGGCATAGGAATTCTTATAGTGCATTTTGGTAGGGGTGGACTTTTGGGCACAAAACCAATATATCCAAATAGCCTACTTTAGGTGAGGGTGTCTGCCATAGAAAATGTTGAGGGTGACCTGCATATGGCGTATACATATCACGCCTAGTAGCATTTGCTAGATCCTGTGTTAATTGTGACGATTTTAATCAACGTCACAAAACATTGTTGCAGAAACTTATAAAACAGGGCTACACCATCAAGCGCCTCCACTCAAAGTTTCTCAAATTTGGCGATACATATCGCACGCTGATAGCAAAATACGAGAGTAGCGTGCAAGATCTATGGCGTTACGTTTCGTAACTTGTGTCTAATTCTGCTTAACCCGGGGCTAGGGGCCATATGAACCCATGTACTTCAAGATCCTCATGGTGCTCATATGAACAGTCACAATCAAAGTGTGACTGAGATACATCACTCTTTAGATGACGACTTTACAATGAATATTTTGGATTAAGAATACTGATCAGCGATACGGATTTGATATTTTTGGAACATCATGGTGTCTTGCCGGCATCATTGAAAACTGTTGACCGCTTCTCTCTTGCAGGAAACAAGCCTGTTTATGGATACTATGATTGTCTTTTTGAACTTGGTGCTAATACTGTTATATGGAATATGGAATAGGTCTTTGGATTATGGACGCTGATATTCTCTAATGGACGATGGCTGAATTATGAATGACGGACCAGACGCTTGTAATATGCCATCGACATCAGTTAAAGAAGAAGCGAAACATTAGACTACCTACATGTAGATGGCACTGACCCTCTCAATCTGCCTACACTACTATAGTAATCTTCTATACTATTAAAAGAGCCGGCCTGAAATGTTTGTCTGTCTGTCTGTCTGTCAGTCAGTCTGTCAAAGATAACCTGACAGAGCCACCAAACTTGGTACACATATACTATGAGACAGTACCTGCATGATGTTATCACATAAGCGTCAGATTCGGCTTTCAGTAGCTAACCATCATCCAAATTGTTTTTCCCTATGTTCTGAGTTTATAAATATTGCTGACCATATGGAACCATTGGATAGTGTACATGTACAGAGGATTTACATAGTATACTAAGCATCAGATCCAACATTCATTAGCTAGCCATTGTCCATAAATAATGTCTGTGTACATCTTCATGAATATCGTGTTTTCCTGTTAATACATCGCATAGCGGTACAGTGCACAATGTAAGATATAGCCTACATAGCGGTACAGTGCACAATGTAAGATATAGCCTACATAGCGGTACAGTGCACAATGTAAGATATAGCCTACATAGCTGTACAGTGCACAATGTAAGATATAGCCTACATAGCGGTACAGTGCACAATGTAAGATATAGCCTACATAGCGGTACAGTGCACAATGTAAGATATAGCCTACATAGCGGTACAGTGCACAATGTAAGATATAGCCTACATAGCGGTACAGTGCACAATGTAAGATATAGCCTACATAGCGGTACAGTGCACAATGTAAGATATAGCCTACATAGCGGTACAGTGCACAATGTAAGATATAGCCTACATAGCGGTACAGTGCACAATGTAAGATATAGCCTACATAGCGGTACAGTGCACAATGTAAGATATAGCCTACATAGCGGTACAGTGCACAATGTAAGATATAGCCTACATAGCGGTACAGTGCACAATGTAAGATATAGCCTACATAGCGGTACAGTGCACAATGTAAGATATAGCCTACATAGCGGTACAGTGCACAATGTAAGATATAGCCTACATAGCGGTACAGTGCACAATGTAAGATATAGCCTACATAGAAAAGCTCTTGATGATATTTGGGTTATGTTACCAAGTGGTAAATTTGGTACACCTGTACTACGGGACAATATCTAAATGATGGTACCCTTAGTTCTGTGATCCCCTGCTAGGGAGCGAATAGGTAACTGCCATCTGAATTTGTAGGATTAAAGGTAGGGTCTCCTAATTCATTTTACGTATGCAACTGGTGATTGTCCAGAAGCCTATCTCAGTTAACTGACCATGACATATTTTTGCAAGGACATATATACTGTTTTAATATTATGATATAACATGAAGAAATATAGCTCCTCAGAGAGGTTGTTGTAAGAGGTGACTAACTGGGGCACCTGTGGGGTTCCTGGGTGTGAAAAGGAATAGGACTCCACTCATGGGGCTCCCGGGTGTAGAAAGAAATAGGACCCTACCTGTGAGGTTCCCAGGTGGGAAGGAATAGGACTCAACATTGTGATATGACTGAAATAGTGTTGAAAGCTACGTTAAATCATATTCACTCACTCTCTCAATCCTGATTCAGAGGTGTGCTGAGGATGACTGACCTTGACCTATTTTATCCAGGTCAGATTCTATTTAGTACGATATTTCTTGAAGGATTATATCTACATTGCCCAAATTTATATGCCTGAACCTGAAGTCTATTGAATATCACTATTTTCTAAGGGTCAAATTCCATATGTCAATTCCAAGAACTCCGAATTCATGTTCCATATAAAGTAAGTTAGAATAGACCAGAAATTTTTTGAAGTTGACTGACCTTGATCTATATTTCCAAGATCAAATTACTTGATTTGATTGTGTGCTATTTAGAAGAGTAGAAGAGTATTTTTATTAGAGCTAAAAATTCGGTCATGCTCTACCAAAACCTTCATTATGCAATTTTTTCCCCATCAATTAAGGCATATAGCACAAGCTGACCTGGCTCAACTGGCTATGTATTTCTAAAATGAGATCTCACAAGACACATTTGTTAACCTACATGATGTTACCAAAGTTCTAAAAATACATCGTATGCAATGGATAATTGCTTAGTGTAAAAAATAACTGATAGTCGAGGGATATTGGAGCCCATTGGGCTTTTTTCTTCTTTTTTTTTCTCGCTGTCAAAACCTCAGGATTTCGGACTCGTACTTCATTAGGAAAAGTATGTTAATGTCATACAATATGCCTACTTTCACAGCAATTTCCTTTCTGTATTTCTTACGGGAGATCATTTGCATAGCTGGGCTGCTTAAAGGCTTTGGTGTTACTTAATATTTTTCACTGTACATAAATAAAGTAATGTCCATGTATTTCTTTGTCATTGATTACACACCAACTGCTACCATCAACTGTTTCCATCCACGCAGTTTATCATTCATTGAACTTACCTTTACAGTGACCAACACCATAAACTAATTAATAAACTAATAAAGTGCTTTATTTCTTCAATGATAATTTTTCCACAGGTATATTTGCTATATTCTTAAGTCTTGGTAATCAGGTATGGCCAAATTGTAGACCAGTGTTGCAGTAATACATGTATTTCATTGCTCACAGAAAATTTGTTTTGAATCATTCGGTCCTTACTCAATCAACATTAGAATTGGGCTGCATACTCAGCGGGTTATATTCTAGTCTCACTAATAATCACAGGAAGTGAAATTTTCCTGGGGGTGATAAAATTGATAAGACCAGGAGGTTGTAAATTACTGTTCAAAATTATTTGTAGATAATCCGTTATTTCAATGAGTTTAGAGAGTGATCAAATTGATTAGGACAGCCAATTGAATTTTGCCCCAATATTGTGGTGGTTAAATTTGATAGGGGAATTGAATTATCAAGAGGGATTACCATAGACACTTGCACAGTCTCTACACATGGAAGACCAGATCCGGAGTTGGCACGTGGGGATCCATTGGTGGGGATCATGGGCGAGACCAATTATATATTCATACATGTAGGCTGGGTATTTCAATTCGTCTCCCATGATGTATCACTCAATTTTTGTTTTGAATCTGCATGAACACGTCACATTCAATTTTACTGCGCTACCATCTACGTCACATCATGTGTTATAAGCATGGACATGGAGGCAGTGGTCCACACATTCAAACTCGTCTAATCTAAGGTTCACACTTATAGTTCATTTTCTTCTGGTTATTGTAGATTACATTGCCATAATGTATAATAACTGGTGACGCTGTCCAGCAGAAGATGCTGTTGTGGGGGAATATGCACTTTTGCTATATGGTCTGTTTAAGAAATAATTGTTTGTTTACTGTGATAAAACAAATACTAGATCGCGATGCAACAGGATTAGTCTAAGTTTGGTCATGAGAACTAGGCCTGAGTGATCAAATCATGAAGACTCATCCTATTGCATCATGATCTATCATACTTGTTTTACCTCAGTAAACAAGCAATTATTTCTATTCTACTATAGGCTACTACAAATGACAGAATTGTGGAGATTTTTCGTGCAAAGGAAAATTTTATCATGTAATTACAGGTTCGCACCCCTTTACCATACCAAAAAATGCAACCACACTGCAGTGGCCTAATGGTTAGAGCGTCGACCTGGTAAGCGGTAGGTACTGGGTTCAATCCCAGGCCTGATCATACCAAAGACTTGAAAAATGGAACTTATTGCTTCCTCTCGTAAGCTCAGCATTAAGAGGATAGAACAAGGACTGGTTCGCTCTGTGTCAGTACAATGTGACTGAGTGGGGTGTCATTAGATCTGCTCTGTTACAAGTAGGTTATAGTCTGAAATTTTTCTTTTTCAAAATTTATGCTCAAGTCCCATGCAATTCATGTTGTGATCCTTGATAGCGAAATATTTCCTTTCTTTCACACATGGCCAAGACAGGATTGGGTAATGCTCTGCAGACATGAGTTATATGTCAGAATGGCCTGGATGATCCATTCAGTGCCCATGGTGATGTGATGGAGTGCCCAAGTACATCCATCCATGTACATGTCCTAAGGCATTGGTTAGATGTTTACTTGTTTGTGTATTTTGAAATCATGTATGGCATCTATCACGTGTATAGTATTATTTCCTTATAACACTGTAGCCTACATAAACCTCTAATGTTTAGGCCTTGAAAATTATATTTCCTTATTTGACAAATTCTGTTCGTTATGAAAACCTATTCCCACGTTCATATTTAATGTCCCTGTAATTTTGGGTCATGTTTCTTTAGTGAGCTGTAATTTGTATAATATCACAGGAATTACAGGGTACAGGTCCCGTCCAGTCAGTATGAATATTGTGTGTGAATTACCTGGGAAATGTAAACACCTCATCTCCATGGTAACAGCCTGTTTAATCCACTAGAGCATGTAGTCGGAGAATCGACATTGTGGACAGTCTTCACATTCCCTAGGAGGGGGTCTGACTCAGTTTCCTTGTACATCATAGCTTTACTTACGTCATTGTCAAGTTGACAACATCTCCATGTGTAGGATCTCTGCTGTCAGTCAGTCACGTAATATTACCTATCACACTCTTCTGTCAGTGTGATGTAAGGTGGTCACGCTTAATACAACATTAGAGTTTTCATGGAGGAGAGACTTGAAGACTGCAGGAGTAAGTAATACAACATTAGAGTATTCATGGAGGAGAGACTTGAAGACTGCAGGAGTAAGTTTATACTGATTTCACCTGAAGGTAAATACACATACATGTAACTGTAGAAGGAGAAATCAATTAATTTGTCCTTGGGAGAGATTTAGTTATGCATCCAAATGGAATCCATGTAGAGGGGCTATTCTGTAAATGGGCTTACTCCCAGCTTACTTGCTGTCCATTGATTGAGTTGATTATCAAACCCTGCCTGAAAGTGTCTGATGGAGAGAGGTGTTGATCTAAAGTTGGAAGCATGAACAATACTGCAATGGAAAGTGGATACATGCTGTAAGAATCTATTACAGAACGTATGTTTGTATACAGAATATAGAATATGGCCCTGTATCTCTCTCATGCATCAAAATACACATCCATTCATTATCCGCATGAAAGTTATGCTTCCTCCACATCAATTGCAGAAGACCTAGATACATTCCTACCTGTATGAAATAGTTTGCTAGTATTTGACAACTGGCAAATGGAATGAATTTACTTGTTACTATGAAATATGTAGTTCAACTAATCAGCCTAACAGATTCCACCCCACCGTCCAACTCTGACAAACAGAATTCTGCCATCATCTCGATGCTAATTACATGTATTTGCCCTGTGCTTGTGTGGGGATGTTTGAGATTCATCTACAGTACAAGTATTATAATAGTATTAGCAATGTGTGTATATTATATCAATTTTAATTATGTTAATTTCTTTAATAATAAAATCACTAGAAGTGCTTTTCTGGGCCATTATATTGGGTAATGATGTTTATTGTGACAGAAAGTTGACAGATGTAAGAACATAGATAGTTCATTCAGTTTGTCCAAAATGCTTATCAGATTTGAAAAGCTGAACAAAATTCAAGCAAAATCAGAATGTGAGCAATGTTAATATAGTTATCAAATTATTGGATCACTGACGATAATTTGAACACTGGAGCTGATCAATTATAATCAATATTCTTATAATATGGTGTAAACATTGAGGAAATACTTGAATAAATAATTTCACATCTGAGAGAGAGAGAGAGAATTAATTCATTCAGCAATATTTCAGCTTTTTGGGGGGGTTATATATGTATAGCAAAACATTTAGTTTGTTCATAAATGCTGTTGTTTTTAAAATGTCTATCTATTGCTTTTGAAATGTCTGAATATCACCATCACACAGTTTTGTGAGGTGACATGGTAAACATTGTTAAATGGGGCATGTCCTTGGCAGTGGGCCATGGTGAATCAGAGATAGCTATGTGGTTATACAGCTGCAGACTCTGGCTGTTTGGACCTGTCATTGCCTGGACATGTGTAACCCTTACCTGCACACAGTCATGGGTAATAGTGAAGTTAATTATCCTCAGACAGTCAGTCATATTCCCAGAACCTCTCTCCTATCTTATAAATAAAAAAAATAACATGGGGCAGGATGTGTTTTTTACTGAAAATATTTAAACTATGTATGCAAGAATTACTATACTTTCTGACATCTTTACTATTAAAGCCGTATTGTCTGTGTATTATACCTCGATAACCACACAATTTAGAGAAACAGTATATACACAGTTCGAAAGGTATTGATCAGGACAGGTGACCGGTCCCGGGGGTGGGGTAGTGGCCACACCCATGTTCTGTTTTCCTATGTTATAAGTGTATAATCGGCATGCATGATCTACCACATGAATGCAGTGAACTGGATGATATACGCGTACTAAGAGGCTGTATTTAGTACAACCTGTACAAACATCAAATCCTATGTTCAGCAGATAGCCGTTGTGCAAAATGTGTTGCACTATAACTCGATAACAGTGTGATGTAGAGATACAATTTATATGTCATTGGAAAGGTCTTGCTCAAGCGAATGACAAGTTATGTTTTCCAATGTTATATAATGTTAATATGCGATATAAAATTAGTTAAAAAATTGGATTGAGGCACATGTATGCTGAGGTGTATGTATAAAAAGGAGCATCAGATCCCGCATTCAGTAGGTAGCTGTCATCCACAATGTTTTGCTATATATGTGGCTGACCTCGAATTGAATCACCATAAGCTATAGCAAGCTAGCTATTTTACTATGGGACTAATAACTGAGACTATAAATTTACAGTAAAATATACACGAAAATTTTGCATTGTTGGAAAAATATTGCGGGTAAAATAATACAGTACTTACGGAGATAATATAAACATCCAAATCAATACGGATTAATCGTATATATGTCTACACTGGTCGCCAAAGATGTGGATTACAGTAAAATGATACCCGTGAAGTGTTTATCTGGAATGAGTTTGTAGACTGTGATACCTTAAACTACCAAAGTATTACCAAGTGTATCTAAAATGTATATCAGCTTTCTTAAATATATTTCAATCTGCAAAGCATTTATATGTTGTTGTTTTTTTTTGCAAAAATAGTGTCATCGCATGATCCAGGTTTTGAAACAGAAGACAAATGATTTCCCCTCGCAATCTGATATCACCCATTCCTAACTCAGGAAGTTTTTTGGTGTTGGACAAGAGCACTGAACACCATCAAAGAGATGTATTCCACATGGAAGGCCTGAAATTTACTGAACAGAGGAGGGGTGGGGGAGCTGTTGAGATATCACATGTACCCCCTGTAACTGAATGGATGGGCATGCATATACTGACTACTGTGTACAAATTTGCTACTGCGGCCATATGTGTTACTGCAAAAAAAAAGAGTGAAAAAAAATCAAGCCTCTCACTCTTGTCATTATTTCCAAAAAAGTGAATGTTTATGTAATTCTTAGGTGAGGCTTTTAGGTATGATTTGAAAACAGGATGTCTCATATCCGTTCTTTTTCCCCCCTACATTTTCATTAAATGGGGTGTCTCACTTCTATCTCTTCCATGTTAAATTTCCAGATTTTAAGGATTCTCGTTTCAAAATAGGGAGTCTCAAAAACACTGTGATTCATAGCTAAAACCTGTCTTAGAATATGGCTTGCTTATTCCACTTCCTATTAAATTAGACCAAGGGTAAAGCATGTAAAAAAACTGATAGACAAAGCTTAATTAATTAGTAAAAAGCTTTGCATATATATTCAGCACCTGCTTACAACTGCCAGTCACACTTCACCTGTCAATCTGTGACTCAACCTGGCATCTCCATGTACAGCAGTCTGTGTAAACAAGGCAGTTGTACAATTCAAAAGTTCATTGTAACTTCATGGCACTCAGGTGAGCTTTTGTTTCTGAGAAATCTGATATCTTTCACATCACTGGTTGACAGATGAACAAAGACTATCTAAGGGTGAAGTAGTAGTTTCATGATGGAGCTCTGATACACATGTAAGTCATATCATGATTTGATTCATACTAATTATAGAGTAGAGACCAAGCTAAAATCTCGGGCCATTCAGTGTGATATTATTAATACCAAATTTATATATTGTAGAAATCATCATGTACTTATCTACATCATTCAGAACTTCTCAAGTATTTTGGTTATTTTTCTCTTGTAAGCAATTAGAATGTATTGTTTAAGCCTTTGTCTGTACTATTAAAAAAGCCAACCTGAAACGTCCGTATGTAAGTTTGTATGTATGCCTGTAAGTTTGTATTTAAATATGACTGACCATATGGAACCATTGGATAGTGTACATGTACAGAGGCTGTACATATTATATACATATTAGCTAAATACTGAGCATCAGATCCAACATTCAGTAGTTAGCCATTGTCCATAAATACTTCCGGTGTCTATCTTCATGAATATCATTTTTACCCCTCAGCCTATTAGGCTGTGGGGTCTTGTCTTTGGCAAGTACGTCCGGTCGTCAGTCGTCAACAACTCTTGTGACCGGTTTAGAAGCCAAACCGTTGCTTCTAGAGACTTCAAATTTGGTATACAGGATTGATGGGTGGTCAGCCACAAGCCTATCGAATTCGGACCCGATTGGTTGGAGACTTTGGTGGCCATCTTTAATTTATGCGAAATCGTCACAGCTTTCTCGTTACCAAGATATCTTTAGAACACCTTACCCTAGGCACACCAAACTTGCCGTGCACATCCATATGCTCGTGACCCAGAACCCTATTGAATCTGGACTCGATTGGGTGGAAACTTTGGTGGCCATCTTTAATTTATGCGAAACCATGAATCTTGTGTATCTCGGAAACCATTTCGCTGTTCAGTGTGAAACTTGGTATAGATTATCGATACATCAAGAAACTTAAAGGAATGACCAAACCAGTTTCCCTGATTGGGTGAAAGCCTTGGTGGCCATCTTTAATTTATGCATAATCTTTAATGATGTATTTCTCTGATACCATTGAAGTGTTCTATACGAAACTTGGTATACAGAATCGATGTATCAAGAGATTTGCAATGAATGACCACATCAGTTCTTCTGAGAGGCGTGAAAGAGAGCTATGATAGCACTCCATTTCCAGCTAACTAACTGCTACTACAGACTGTCCTGAGTGGGGGGCGAACACACGACCCTCGTACCGACAGCCGACCTCTCTAACCCACTCGGCCACCGAATCACTCTACAAGAGACTGTGTTTAAAGTATATTAATTCTACCCATACGCTTCGCACATGCACTTGTTTTACCTAGAAGAACTATGACGTCATCTGGTTTGTGTTTGATAGTTCCTGCTCTTCTCCCCTGCATACCGCTCTTCAGTGTCCGAGGGAGAAATGGGTATGCGGTAAATCTAGGAAGCGAAATGTCACCCGTTTTAGTACTGAATAAGTAACAGTCTGTTATATGTCTCGCTTGACTCATCTTGGTTTGCTTTCATACCTGTGAAAGATGGCAGGCCATTTTTAATTTATGCAAAATCATTAATGATCTCTATCTCTGATACCGTTCAAGTGCTCGACGTAAAATTTGGTAAACATCATCGATGCATCAAGAGACTTATGATGACTGACAGAACTGGTTTCTCTGATTGGGCGGAAATCTTGGTGGCCATCTTTAATTTATGCAAAATCATTAATGATCTACATGTGTATATCTGATACCATTTTAGTGCTTCATATGAAACTACAAATCATCAATACATCAAGAAACTTACAATTATTTGACAACCAATTTCTCTGATCTTTAATTTAATTTATGCAAAATCTATACCCCTGGTACTGTTCAAGTGTTTGATGCAAGACTTTGTATTCATCATCAGTACATCAAGAGACTAAAAATGAATGACTGAACCTTTTTCTCTGATTGAATGGAAACCTTGGCAGCCGTTTTCAATTTATGTAAAATCATAAAAATCTATATATCCTTTGATACTGTTCAAGTGTTCAGTATGCTTGGTATGCGTCATAGATACATCAAGAGACAAGTAATGACTTGCCGGTTTCTCTGCTTGAACGGAAAACTTTGCGGCCATTTCTGATTGCAAGTTTTTTGATAATCTGTATATTTGTCACTTGACTGCTTGATGTTCCTGATCTTTTCAAAGTAGTACATGTATGGTTTAAATTGAATAGATTGTGAATGGCTGGCACCCAGAGCTGAGGAGTTTTAGATGCACAGCTTCATATTCCTATCAAAAACTCTATATTACTTGGCTCCCACTGAAAATCGGAAGAAATTATTATTGTTCAGATTATTATTAGGGTTCAAAGCAAGAATGGCTCGAAGCCTTTTGTTTTTGTTCAGAATATTTTTGCTCTTCCGCCATATTTTTCGCACGTGATATCTCAAATTATTTATTATAGTTCTCCAATTCATCCAACATCCCACACTGAATTTATCACATTTTAATCTTTTACAAGCCACTGTAAAGCATCTTCTGCATTCAACCAAATCTTTCAGGCTTTTACATATGCATTTTCCATTCATTGTGTACCAATATACACTGACTAAAACTGTCTGGCTGAGGGGTTGTTGCACCTTTTAGGTGCTGCCTCATGTTTATATTTATACATCACATAGTGGTAAAGTGCACAATGTAAGATATAGCCTTCATAGAAAAGCTCTTGATGGATATTTTAGATATGTTACCAAATTCTCACAGCCAGTGTGTAAATAGATCTAGATACAACAGGCTACATCATGTATTTAGATGAACTATATGCATAGATTTAACATTGTGCATAGATCTAAGACTAGCTACAACATACAGGCTTCTTCTCTTCAGTATATGACAGAATTTAACATGTTTAATGAATTCAGACATGGAGCTGACTTCAATTGATTGTTTTTGCACCCCGTATACTACTTCCTGATAATCATTAATTGCCCTTCAAAAGAAACAAGTGATCTACCAGTAAAATAAGTATTTTGTCCTAAAATCTACAATGCTTTTATTGTCTGCATTGATAATTACCTTTCTGTAGCATGGTGCATGGACGATTAAGGATAATTACTGCTTTTAGAATATAATTGAGCTATAGCACATGCCTAACTCTATTTACAGCTTCCATGTGGATAAGAATCTGTACAATCCAAACTACTGTACCATTCAGGATATGACAAGTGTGTATGGATGTATGTACCACCTGTACTGTTTAGGTTTGCCTGAAGGCCTCCAATACAATTAGTATATAGTCATGCAAGGCTGGGCAGAAAAAACTGATGCGTATGTTATTGGAATTTCAGGCTTTGCATTGTTTTTCTTCTTTACAACAGCATATTAGTTTTACCGTGGAGTAGATAAATAGATATAGGTTAGATTTTTCTGTTACAAATGCATACAATTAACATAATCAGATATAGCAGAAACGTGATCTGGCATCTGATCTTCATGGTCACAATTCAGATTGGAAGAAGATATATATTTTAAAATGAAGATGTGTGATGTATACATGCAGGAAATAGATTATACAATTCTGTAGTAAGAGACCGTACAGACCAGTTTACGAGCAACTTCAGGATTTACACTCTCCGGTTGTTTTGTGTGTGCAACAGCAGTCAGGTAAATTCACATTTCTGTTCCCAATACACTCGATTAGATTCTCTAACCAATTTATTCACAGCTCTTCATTTCTCTATAATGGTGTTATCAAATACCTAGTAGTAGTACAGTTTTTTTAAATATTTTTTATTGGGAGAATGTATGGAATGGTGACATTAATTATATACACATACTGTATTTGTGATGAGGGCCATTTAATCATTTCAGTGGACTGAATGTTGCAAGTGTTCTTGAAAAAAGAATTTTCAAAAAGATTTGATTTTTCTCATGGATGACTACATGCTGGATGACATGTCTTATAATTATTTGATCTGTAAACTATTGTTAGTATTAATTGAAGCACTCCATGTATCTTTGCTCTTATGTCATATTTAGCATGTCTGTCTATAAGAACTCAGCATCGCCTCATTTACTTAAAATTTTACATGTGGGCTTATGATTCTATGCCTGTTCACATATTTGTGTAGTAATTAATGATGTAAAATTAGGTCATGCTTCTACATTAACATGTCAGTGTACTTATGGTAATTGGCCCAACTGAATCATTTATGGCTGGAGCTCACAGGAAATCCTTCTAAACACTGGATAAATATTTGGTAGGCATACATGTATTTGATACAGAGTAAAAGTGTACCAGTTTTGGTATGCATGTAGCTTATGGCCTAACGCATAATATATACATACATACATGTATATGTCTGTATATTCCTAGTATATGTCTCCTCACTTTACAGCTGAAATATTGCTGCACGCGGCGTTAAATTTAATTCTCTCTCTCTCTAAGTATGTCAGCAAATTAATTGTTGTCAAACGAAGATATCTGATTTGTTGTCAGTTTTACGCAAACATATACCATTGTTTCATCCCTGGATGATAATTAAGACAAAACTATTCCGGTAGTATTTTTTACATGATAAAATCCTTTACATTGTTCAATATTGTGACTAATCCCTATCAATGTTATGACTGTCAGAAGGTTCGTGCATGTCATATGTTCTCATACAGGCCTACATATCAAGTATATAATTGTGGGATGAGTCTAAAGGTGTCATACAGGATGTAGTATTGTATATCTCACCATTAAAATATCTTTCTTATATGTTCTCGTGTATTTAACAGGGAAAAGGAAGTTGAGTTGTGATAACAGAGGTTTGGCTCATCGCCTCCACCAGAGTAATAACCAAGTTCCTCCTAATAACCATGCCATAGTCTCTTCAACGATGTCATCCTCAACAGCCATAGATACCATCGTACCCAGCTGCCACCTGACTGTTACCAATGGCAGCCTGGGGCAGGGGAAACAACTTCACGAATCCACATCATCACATCTGGCGACCAACTCGATATCGCGTCTAACAAATGGTATGGGGATGGTCCGAAGCACATCCGAAATGACCACTTTACAACGGGAAACACAAAATGTCCAGCTGGAACTGGGAAAAGCCAAAGATTCTATCAAGTTGTTACGGGAGCGAGAAAAACAACTCCGGGACAGGTGAGATGGTGTTTTTTATTATCAGTCTCATCTGATCTTCTGTTCTTTCAAATGAATAGTCATATCACATGTTGTTGACAGATTTGTGTGTTAATCTGTCTTCCTCTCAGCCTCTTGGGGCTCCCGGGGATTGATCTGGGGTGTCGTTGTGCATACTCCAGGTCATGGTAAGAATAGGCCTGAGCTTCTCAGAGAGCTTATTGTAAGAGGCGATTAACTGGAGCACCTGTTGCTTTCCCGAGTATGAAAGGAAATAGGACCCCACCCGTTGGATCCCGTGTGTTAAAAGGAATCGGACCCTACCCCGTGTGGTTTCCGGGTGTGAAAAGGAATAGGAACCAAACATGATATGACTGAAATAGTGTTGAAAGCGACGTTAAATCATATTCACTCACTCAATCACTCACTCACTCAGTCTTCCTCTCATTCTACCTGCTACATGTGTACTCCAGTAGTATTGGGTAGCATTAACCAGGTTAGGGTGAACCCATATCTTTCCGTACAAGGGTTTTTTAACGCATATTCCAAATTGTGGTAGTGAACTGAATCTTTTTGACAAAATAATATTTGTATAATGTCGGTTCAAATCCTGAAATAGTTAGAATTTTATAATATTAAAAACATTTCCTGAAATTTCGCTTTCAGCTGAAGAGTGACTATGCATGGATTCTGGCGAAAGTTGTATTTTTATTTCCATCTTCTCACATGAAATGCTTGCACCTACTGACCAAACTATGCATTTAGGAATTTCATCAGCGGTAAAATCGTTTTGTAGAAGTTATTCACAAAATGCTGTTTTCTGCCAAACTGTGAGATTTTTAAATTAACAAAATTTAAGTACGATCCTGAAATGAAGTTCTATTATTTGATGCATCTTTTTATGTTACTGATTAATTATTAGTAGCAAGTTTTCAAAGGAAATACACCGGGAGAGTAGCAAAAGTTTTTTTAGAAATAAAATAATTTATGCAAAACCCTGAATTTAAACTCATCGATGTTTTTTGAAGAGATGCGAATAGATAATAGTGTTATATTCCAACTATCATTTATCATTATTAACAGTGCATTCGATCGTGGTAATATCAGATATTGATATACCAAACTGACTTTTGGTGCTAACCTGTTAACCATGATAATATCATGCTACTTTCTTCCTTGAACAGTATAATTTGCATATTTTCACGTGTTATTGACGTTTGGGCGATGTTCTCTCCCTTTTCCATATGAGACTACGTTGTGCATATTGGGGATGCTACTTTCATAAACAAAAAGTTGTAAAAAGGCAGAATAATCTGTTATCATGAACAGATAATTTAATCCCTAGACAATACTATCTGGCCTCGACGGCAGTGGGTGGTACACAGACACCTGGCTGATGAGCTGTGGTTCATCATTACGAGCGCTTCCCTATGTCTTTAACAAGAATATATTTTTAATCGATGATAAATGGCATATTTTCAACCTGAAGTTGGCAAAATTGTCATAAATGTAAGCTTTTTGGCCCTGTCAAGTTTCTTGGAATAGTAGGAATATTTTACCCATATTATCATATTTACACCAGTTATCAATAGTTGAAAACCCCACTCCATGTCATAAACATAGGACAGAGATCATGAGAACAACCCGTAAATGTATTGGCTCACGTACATGTACTGTATACCAGTGTCGCCGACAGCAGGGCAAGACTGCATTTTCCAAGGATTAATGTGGAAAGACCCCATTGGGCCATTACATGTACCAATAACACCATCCACTCCCTTCTACTCTTGTGTCTCTCTGCTACCAAAAGCGTTGCAATATGATATCAGACTTTGAGATGCTGCATTCTGCTGAATGTCTTGTATTTGTTAAGAATGCCTTGTTCCCATGTTTTGAACTACATCTAAAACATTTTGGTATATTGTACAGGGGAATTATATTCACCCCTCCAGGTCTGTCAGTCATTCAAGATTTAAGTTCTCAAAGGTATTAAGGAAGAGAGGTCTTCTTGTTTTAATTACCTAAAGTAGACAATAGTTTCAGATGTAGATGTGAATTTCTTTGTACCCTGGGGATCAGTTTGGGTGGGGGGGGTGGTCTATACAATCCCCTGAGGTTAGTCTTGGTATGAAGTCCGTAGACTCCATGGCCTGGGGAACAGTTACTGTTTGAAAGAGAATTTTGTCATTCCATGTACCCTAACAGGACTCCTCGTGATGTAGCTGAAAAAATGTTAAAAGCGATGTTAAATCCTATTTACTCACTCACTCCTTGTAAAGCTGGTTACAGCCAGATTTTCTAATATGAGAAAATCCCTGATTATAATTATGTTAATAAATAATCTTGACAAATGGAATCTCTACTATCCCCGCCCCTTTCCCACCACCCATACCTGACCAGACAGTGTGGGGTACTTGCTGGACCACCCCATGAATGCCTACAATGGCCTCGCACTGATTGGACCAGTGCTATAGCCCCAGGAGGGAAGTACTTCACTGACACTCCTCATGGTAGATGACCCTGTTTATTTATCTCACCAGTCCTAATAATGCCAGGGGACAAAGGCTAATTATCTGGAGGAAATACATAATGCAGAAAAGTACTGAGATACATAAGAGACCATAACAATGTCTTAAAAGCTTTGGCCCCTTTCTTTGACTGGTCGTGACTGGCAGAAATGGCCTTTCCTTTTTTGAAGAGCGTTCACACTTTATAAACACGAATAACAGCTCGTTTCTAAAGGAGCACGAATAACGTCTAGTTTCTAAAGGACTGTTGGGACAAGTGGCTCAAGGGCATTTTAACACCGGATGATCTCTTTATATTCAGCGTTTAAAGTTAGGTAGAACTCCACACTAAACCAGTAGGTGCATATGTAGTTCATGTTATAACTACATTTAAAGGTGTGTCCACTACCATGGAAATCAGGAGAAATAAACGTCTGTACAGGTAAATATATACAATATTACAGGTGAAAATGTATCATTGAGCCGGTCTATTAATGTAATAATGTTACAGAGCTCCATATATATATATAGAAAACTAATGTATCACATGTATCGTGTGATTTAACAGATTATTGCATTCTGAAGGCTCATTCATCCTGAAGGAATGTTTAGACATTCCCATCCACAAACCTTGATAAGTTGATAAACCTTGATAAGTTGATGATATTAACCTTGATAAGTTGATGTAGGGAGCTGAAGGCTTACATTCTTGTCAAATTGTACAAAAGTAGTGTGGTGCAACATTGTGAATACCTTTAAAAACTAAAATTAATCAACTTAACTCTAATTTACTTATGCAATTTGTAACCAGTTAAGACTGATATAGATATAATTAATGGACATATAATTGCATTCATCATCTAAAATCAATCTCATCACTTGTTTGTATATGTTAAAGTGCACTGATATCAGAGACATTGCTATTACGTACCATACATTATGTATACCATGTTATAACAGTAATTAGAATGCGGAAGAACAATAATAGAATATCATCTCCTCTAAGCCAAGAAGGAAATCCTGTTTAGTGAGGCGTGTCCATTATTATTGTATTATTGCAGAAGGTCTGATTGGGGTGAGATAAAGTGAACAAATAAGTTCCTTTTCATTGTGTAAAATAAAGCAAATTAGATGTGCATTCTGTTCATCTGATGTGTACATGTATGTCAGCGTAAGTTGATCCTTTGTTAGGGAAATTAGTCTGATTGATTGGAATGATAATTGTGAGTGATATTAAATACATGACAACTATTTCTTTTTTCTCTTTCAAACCAGGCTGTCAGATCAGGCTCAGAAGCTGTTCCATATGTCTAACACCAGGTTTGAAGATTTGAGCCTCGGGGACAAGAGACCCACTGCCCTTATTTCCAAATATGGAGATCTGTATAATGAGGGCAGGGTGGATGCATTAGATTCCCTTGACGCCTTACCAGAACTTGAAGGCCTTGATGACCTCAAGGGCAAACTTTTGTTTTCTGTTGTCGTGGTAGGTTATTATGACGTTATTCTCTGTTGAGTCCACAAATGTTTTCATAATTAACATGATCAAAGGAAGTGAATGAAATGACAATATATTTGAGTGTAAACACATTTTTAGAAGAGTTGAAAGATTAGATTTGAACAATATCTTATGAGAAGAAATGCAAGAAAATTTTATTTTGCTAAAGACCTCCCCTCCCACCAAACAAGAAAAAATTCTAAAACAGTAAAAAAAATATATTGCCAAAAATGTTATGCATGAAAAATGGACCCGGTATATTTCTGGTTACCTTGTTATGGTATATTAACACTTTTCTTCATTACAGCTGTCCTTTCGCTCTGCCCAGCATTCATTGGAGGAGTTGAGAGGAAAGTTACGCCATCTCCTTCAGCTTCCCAAGGACATCAGCTCATCAGATCCCCTATCCACAGAGATGGAGACACACATCAGTCAGTATCTATGTCAGACCACTGATCGCTTTGATCTCAGCAAAAACATAAATGTAAGTCACCTTGCTCACATATGTATATCACACATACAGGATAATCCAGCCAACATTTTACAGTCAGTTTATTTATCCTAAACTGATGACATCATATGCAAGACCTGTATGAAAGCGGGATTTGGTGGAGATGAAAAGAACTTTGGTGTATCCCAAGAACCAGAAAAAGGGTTTAAGAAAAGATAGCCTTTTCCAACAGTAGGGGGATGCTGGGGGGTGTTTAGTTTTGCACAGCTTTGCATTCGCGTCGATTAGTTCCGTCCAATCTAACATGTCGCGACTTCAAAATGGCACAGACAATAAATATTCCAATTTTACCATGTGCAAATTTTTGTTTCTACATAATTGTACAACTTTATTTCATGCAAGTTCTCAACTCATCACCCAATGACCTTCATGTCCATATTGTCAATGTCCGTAATTAAGTGAAATGTCCACAGTCCAAGGTAGGAACTGTATACATGTATTCTAGCTTGATCATTGGTGAATAGTGAAGTTTGAAGGAGTGATGATTAACTAGGCTGTACTATGGTCATGGTACTAAAGGTCATGTTTCATGCTGTACATGTACATGTAGAGAACTTCCTCTCAGAATTGTTAGTAATTCCTATGTAATCTGGGGTACTTAACACTCTCCTATTACATTTTAAGGATGTCCGCTGGTGGTTTTTGACTTTGGCAGCCATTTTGCCTGTTTTGCTATTGGGTTATCTCCCTTCCCTAGGTTAAGAGATGGGGATTTCCTTTAAAAGCCTTCCAGCCGAGAATTTTGCACACCAACATCCATCCAATTTGTTAAATTTTGATAGACATTGTGATTATCTGCAAACAGTTAGAATATAAGAAAAAGTTAAATACTATTTATAGGAATTTTTCATGAATATGCTTCAAAACTAGGGCTATTCCCTATGCTTTCTGGGTTATCAAATTGAGCATGGGTCAGTCCACTTAATGTTGCCTACAGCTAAAAAATGCACACCAACCTATATTTTTTTCTTTGATTTTCCTCATATTACACAATTATGAATGCAACAACACACATTATTCAAAAAGTTAATTACTTTGATTTACCACCAGCGGACATCTTAACAAGGTCCTTCCCAGTAATTCATGGAACTGTTATGCAACTGAGAAAGTAAAAGTAAAACCTTGCTCAAGTAATACAGTGAAAACTTTGTAAACCGACTACGTGATCATATCGGAGTTAGAAATTCCGATCGTAAACTTCCCGATAAAATGGGGGTGATCAAAATAGGAATGGTGATCGAATGGTTGGAATGTTTACCGTATGCTTGGAATCAGAATTAGTGTTGGTTTTGACAGGATTCTTGTTTATCGATGTTCAAAATACCTTTAAGGAGGTTCCTGACAATTTGAAAATAAAATGTCATTTTTCTTATATTTCAACAAGAGGTAGCTCAAACCTTCATCATTCAAAATTAAGGATAAAAGTCTGGGGTCACCAGGCTTAACTTGGCAGAATTTAGGAATTTATATGATCTACTTAATGGTTTAACCCTACTCTAATATATGGGATTAGATAGGAATTCCATGAAACATGCCTGCATTTTCATAGAAAGCGCTCATATTTGTTAAGAAGTTAAAATGTCATTCTTCAAAATGCCTCAATAGTATGCTGGGACAATGCTGAATCTGGAAATTTAATAAAAATGGAGGGTCACCAGGCTTCTTCTCTTCAATACAGTAGGATGCGAACATGGAAAACTATGATGATGAGGCCAAATTACCCTCATTTCGCAAAGTCAGTCTGCCAGCATTCCTTCATTGAGGATGTCATTGCCTCAAATTTGGAAAACACATTACCGGTACCCAATTCAAAAATTCTTTAACAACAGATCTCTTAAAAGCTTATATTTCCATTTTCTTCGAATTTCTTTTAAATATCGCTATTTTGGTAGATGCACAGGAACATGCACAATCATGACAATAGACATAAAATTGAATTTGTCTCGAACCTCCTTATTTTTAAGTATTGGGACCCAAGATAATGTTGATATTCAGAGGTTGGTCAGTTACCTAGGTGTCCATATTCACAGGTTTCACTGTAGCATTAAATTACTATTTTATTCAAATTGTAATAAATTCTAACTGGTATACAATGATTTCCTTTTATTTCATGTGCTGGTTCCTTGTCTACAGGAGGTCTCCACTCAAATACACTCCACACTGTTTGATTACCCAGGACTTGCAGAATGTGAAGGACTGAAGAAATACATAGAGGATTGTGTACACCTTGTGTGGGCCTTATCTGTACAGAATCCCCAGTATGTCATCCAGTATGATGCCAAGGCCTTCCATCCTCACTACCACACTCGCTTCCCCTTGTCAGACCCGGACAGTGTTGAGATCGCGGGATATCTTTGGCCCACATTATTGGAAGGGGAGGATGGGCCCTGTGTGCAAAAGGGTGTGGTTGTAACGTGAGGTCACATGACCATGGACTATTTGTGCTTGGCCAGTTAAATGGCAAAAATTGATGCATGGGGTGTATTCCATTTTTGCCGCCGGATGACATCACTTGACTCTCCCTGACTGATGACAATTAACCCTGGGATACTGTCCAAAGTACACCGGCCCGTTTGAACATGTGCATGTATATGGGAAGCAAATGTCAGATCATATATAAATAAATGAAAAGGAGCCCGTAGAGCTGAATTGTGAAGGTTCCAGAGAACTTCCCAAATCTGGTTGTTACAGTATTTGTCAGTGGAATTGAATGCAGAATATGTTAAATATGGATTATATAGTATATCATATTAATTCTTTGATGCTTAAACCTTGATCATTCTCTTGACATCAGCAATATTGCATGACTGATTGCAACTCTACAATATGTTAAATAGTTATTCTTACATGTACAGCAGATTCATGACAAATTTTGCACTCAGTGTGTAAAATGCAAGCTCTTCAGTGCAACAGTCAAGAAAACACATGTGTGAGTAAGAATTGCTACATTCTTCCTCCGTTTTTGCTATTACGTATACATCTTCATACTATTTCATGCTTGCGAACAGGCCTGTTCTTGTCAGGATGGTTCACTTTCATCTCAGAAGGGTCACATAGCGGCTTTCGCTTCTTTCTAAAAATGCCATTTGTATTTGAAACTTTTTTTTCAAAACGGAGTTCGTCTCAAACCCCCTTGGCTATGGGAATTGGCAAATTAAGTGGGTAATTACTGAGCCGTGAATCTCATTGTACATACCCACAGATGCTCAGCTTATTCAACAGAGATGCTTGTAAACACTGGCAATATATGGTTATTCCAGGAGTTTCAGTCATAAGAGCAGACAACTTTGAGAGGAAAAGACCCAATGAAACATTACTGGACCATAATACACTAGAACTCAAAACCAGAACTCCTCCAATTCATCGAGTTGCTCTCTCCATCTGAGCTAAGCCAGTCATATTATTTCTACACAATTCACAAGTACAGTTTGGCTGTAGAAGGCATGGCATGAAATATTCATGTAAATTATAATGGTATTTGAATTTGTCATTTTGTTGGAAATGTATAACTTGATAGTATTTTCAGATCATACACATTATGTGAGATCTAGTCCCACACCATTTGTTTATACCGATGTATTTTTGTCTGTAAACTCACTGTATTTTTCTCACATTGTTGTTTACATTGGTGCACATGGCATTCAGTATTGGTCATGTTTTTTCATGGTGCAAGATAGCAAACTGGTAATTTGTGGTCTTTGCCCAAAAGTTGGCCTCCAGCTTTATATTGGCCCACTTATGATTTGTACAGTGTTTTATTATTTATAATAAAATGTCTCTCACTCAGTCACACAAGTTCAATGAATCAGTGGTTTTGCACGTATACTCTCATTGTGTTCAGTCACATTGTTCATTACTATTCCGGAAGTAACAAAGGCTATACCATTGTTTTGTCTTTATACTCATCAGCAATTTAGCTGAAAGGGAATTAATCTAATACAAGGTAAACCAAGATTGTATATCAGGGTAATACCATCTAGAAGTGACGCTTAGAAAAATTTGTGTGCACTGTTAGCCAACATTCTACAATATCTCGTAATAAGTCAATCATGACAAATTCTGCCTTTTCAATTTTACAGTGATTGTTTCACAGGTTGGTCTTCTGATATTTTCTACCATCTGACAAAACCAGGCATTTCGGTGGGAGTACACCCTTTGAATTATAGTGTAAATGTGGGATTGAATGATCATTTCAGCTTTTTTCAGAGTTTCCATGATTATTTTTCATGTTACAAGACATTTGGTCACAAATTAAAAGTTAAATTATTGCAATTTTACACTGCACAAAGGCTGTCAGTGAGCACCAATTTACCGTCAATTTTAAGATAATCCTATGCTGCAAGGGGGAATACCCCTCTCTCAGACTCGCCCCATCACAAGTTGCCTACTCCCTTGACACCTACATACCACAAAGATCGAATACACAATGCAATTGGGATTGGAATACAATTCTTAACTCCTTGCAAAAAGTGCTGGAGGAAACTCCATCCAACATACATACTTACAATTCCCGCTCCTCCAGAGGCACGCATCCACGATGCCTCCGACTGTAGTTACATGCCACAGTCAGCCTAAACGGAAATGGTGATTGGGCACTGCAATATTTATGGGACTTGGAGAGAATAGGCAGGGTAAAGCCATTGTGCTCGCAAAAAACATCCATGGGATAAGGATATGCAGCAGAGGTGAAATGTGATGACTAGAACAATGTGTCTTGTTCAGCTCTGTTAATATCATGTAGTCTGTGAAGGCAGCAGGCTGTGTCTTCTTATATAAGGATAACAGGATTTAACTTTGCAAGATGGGTGACATGGTCTGGGTGAGGCTTTCGTGTGGCAGGACACTAAATTGGCTTCCTCTTGACAAGACAGCATACAATAGCTTAGCAAGATGACAGTGCCAATTGTCTTGGCATGGCACCAGCGAACCTTGCATTGGTAAGGTGGCAGCGACCTTTGTTTTGGCAGGGCGGCAGCGACCTTTGTTTTGGCAAAGAAGTGCTGTGAGACCAACAACATCAGGCTTTGTAGATCCAAGATGGAAGGCTGTGAAGAGCCAAGGTAGAAGGCTGTGTAGAGCCCAGATAGCGGGCTATGTAGAGCCAAGACAGAAGACTGTGAGGAGCCAAGGTAGCAGGCTGTGAAGAACTTCAATGTTGGACTGGTTTAAATTTTCTTGCTGAATTTAGAATCCTATGTTCCCCATGCTGCTACACTCTTCAGATATCAACAATCAAAGTCAAAACAACCCTTGGGGATGACATTGTATGGCAGATGCTACATCCAGGGAACTCCTCAGAATCATCAAATATGAACAGGTAAATCCTCTGAGCATTAAGATTTACCTGGTGCCGATGGTTCAACTTGGATAGGTGCCATTGACCTTCAGCAGTGAGCTTTGCTTTGACAAGGCAGAGGTCTGTGCCTTGCCAAGGCTCAACAAGCAATGTCATGAATAAGCTTAGACTTTCCAAGACGACAGTGGCCTTTAGGAAGCAGACTTTGCTTTGGAAAGATAGTGGGCTTTGTTTTGCCAATACAGTGGGCAACAAATAATCACTGGACTCATTTTCGTTCATCTGTTCATTTCCAGTCCATAGATGTGACAGTTTTCTATCTACAGTGTCAGTTGCAGTTTTTTTTTGTGGATAAAACACGATTTGTCTGGTGCACAAATTGAGATTGAGGTCAAAGATCAAAGTCACTGTGTCTCTCTCAAAAAAATAATAATAAAAAAACATTGAAAATCACAATTATTTATTTTTATTTTTTTATTTATATATATATATATATATATTGGGGTAGAGGTCACTCAGCCAGAATATCAGGAAATAAGGGAGAATCTTGATTCAGTGTTTTAACTCCAATTCAGGGCTGTGGAACTTGTAAGTGACCAAATTTCATGTCTATTCATTTTGAGGTGTGATCTCTCCAGTTATAGATTGAGCATTGTGTCCTTCAGATATACCTTGACCTCCAGATGGCAGAATGACCCTGTTAATTTTGAGGTCAAACGGCCAAGGGTCGCTGAATTCCCAAAAAGTCTGTGCTGTATTTTGGGGAAGCTAAATTGTTAAACTTCAAAATTAAAATCTGTCCATTTTTTTGTGGATATATTGAAGCCAATCTGGCTCTTGGGCTGCATTATGCAGTCGGAATGTTGGCCTGTGGGGTCATGGGGTCTTGCATGTTTCTCCATCACCATTGTATGGTGTGTGAAATGGGTTTAACAAGACAGTGACTATGATCTCTCTCTTGGCTAGACAATAAGATGTCTGCAATCTTTATCATGGCAAAGTTTTGGATTATCTCTCTGTCAGGCAGCAGGCTTCAATTTACAAGATTAGTGGCTTGGTCTTAGTAAGACAGGTGGGTTGTTCTTTATCAAGCTTCCAGGTGGCAAGACTAGGGGTTTGTATTAGCAAGGCAGCACACTTTGACTTGGTTAGCAAGGCGACAAATTTCGTTAGTTTTCAACAGTGGCATTTGTCTTGACAAAGCAGCAGCACCCTTTTCCCTGGTATGATAGCATCCTTTGCCTGGCAAAGTCGCCTCCGATTGTCAAGGTGTTAGTCAACGTTGTGTTGGCAAGGCAGCAGGTGTGAAGAGCCTTGTCCCTGACATTCATGGCTGATCATTTTTCTGTCTACGCAAGGCAGCAGGCTTTATCTTGAGGCAGAACTCTTTGTTTCTTGACAAGAGACTTTTTCAGGCAAGGCTTTGGTGTAAGACCTCCCATTGAAAAGGTAATATCCTGAACAAAAGACTGACAATACAACTTGCAGCAGATCCTTTGTCAATTATATTTCGTGAGTCTTACACCAAATCGTTGCCCTTTTTCATGGCTGATCCCATTCTTGTCCACGCAATGCACTAGACTCCGTCTTGCCAAGGCTGCAGCCACATTTGTCTTGACAAGGTATTAGCCTGTGAAGAGCCTTGTTCCTAAAGTTTATGACTGGTCCCATTCTTGTTCTCCACAGGAACAGCTGCAATAAAAGCGCGGCTGAGATACTAAGGCTACGTTCGAGAATCCACCGTATTCTCGGGTCTGAATGCTAGGTGTCGACGAATACTCCTGTAGCGTCATATGGTTGCTTTGTAGTCGCCAGACGTCAATTTTTTCCACCTCTTGCATGTCGTTCCAATTTATTACCTGTATATGGTAGGATTCTGCTGGGGGAGTGCTAGTCCCCGAGGCCCGCCCTCTGTACATGTCACTCGACACATATATGTAGGTTTATTTTGGTGGAACCTTTAAGCTGTAGGGCATCGGACTTTACAGGTTAGATTTTCTATAGTTTTCTTGCATTTACCAGGTTATCCCATGTTAAGGCGTTTACTTCATCAGACGTCCATGATGCTCATCCTTTACCATCAGATGAGTTGTTTGAGCTGATCTGTCATCACAGCTCCCGAGCTAGCGTATCTAATTCCGCTTAAGCCAGTGCTATGGGCCGTGTGAATACTTCATGGTCTCCACATGAACAGTCGCAATAAAAGCGCCGCTGAGATACTAAGGCTACGCTCGAGAATCCACCGTATTCTCGGGTCTGAATGTTAAAGAGTCGACGAATACTTTCCTGTAGCGTCATATGGTTGTTTTTTAGTCGCCAGACGTCGTCAAATTTTTTCGCCCCTTGCTTATCGCTCCAATTTGTCTGGGCAAGGCAGCAGACCTAGTCTTGGCAAGACGACAATGACCTCTGTCTTCCACAATGGCCTTCATCTCTACCAGGCTTCAACTTGGCATGGTGACAGTTAGTAGCAAGCTTCGGCTTGGCAAGGCAACAGCTGGCGGCTTTGTGTCTATGTTGGATTATGGACGCCAAGATTTTTTTAATGGATGACGTGCTAGACGCTTGTATTTGCCTTGTTATTTCAACGAGCTTGTGGCTAAGAGTTTGGGCTTTGCCATTGCAAGACGGAGGTCTTTATGTTGGCAAGGCAATGGGTTTTGCTTTTACTTGGCAGTGCCGTTTTTGTCTGTGAATATTTGCTGCATATGACATGGATGATCACCCCATTCCAAGATCATATAAAGCCACTAATTCCAAGAACTTCTAAGAGAGAAACATGAAAATACAAAGGATGTGTGACAGTTACGTGCGAAAAAGTCCTTTGTGTGTGACGGTAATGATTTTTTTGTTTGATCAGAAACCTAGAAAACCATATTTTCCTTGAAGAATATCAGCCTGGGAAAAATTACGATGGTCATTTGTAAAAAAAAAAACAAAAAAAAAACAAAACAAAAAACGAATCAATGTTTCACCGAAATGTGCTCCATAGCCTATATTTTTGTGGCATTGATAGGGAGGATTTTTCTTGTAACATCAACATGACGCTTAAAACCAAATTATGTTTTCATACAAAATATTGGGAAGTTTGATCATTGCAAAGTACCAAGTTTGATTTTGATTTGAGATGTCAGATTTTTGTCACAAGAGAAATTCTCCCTGTATATGCCTCAAAAATACCAAAATCGACCAGGGGTCACATTTTGATGAATTCCTGTTAATTGTGCCGACCATCGTAATTTTGCACAGGCTGAGTAGTCTCCAAGAAAAATAAGGTTAGGTAGGTTTTGAATTGAAAAAAAAATATCAGCTTTATTACCGTCACACACAAAGAAATTTTTCGCATGTAAACATCACATATCCTTTTGTCGCGTCACACGAATCGAGCACGCCGATTCATTCTGCATGTAAGGCCTATGCGACCCGATATCTTCTATTGATAATGATAATTTTTCAAATATCGAGTAAACAGTACAAGTATATCCTTCCATCTCGCGTGATTCTATGCAGAAAACTAATGTCTAATGATTTTTGATCTCCCTCCTGAAGATGATTAGAAGTAACTGGTTGTAATATAATTATATTCCTACATTGTGAAACACCCTGCCAGAAAATACTGGCTCGGGTGAGAATCGAACTCACGACGTAGGGAATCCCGAGCCAGTATTTTCTGGCAGGGTGTTTCACAATGTATAGGAATATAATTATATTATAATTTATCCATGAAGATGACTGAAATTATTAGTCGAAACATTGTATCTTCGAATAAAATATCCAAAATTCACTTGTTATCGTGGCGATATGCCGTGTACTTGTGAAATGGATTGAATTAGCGAACTGTTCCCAACTGGACTCGGTAGCTAAGTTGGTAGAGCAGTGGGACGATATCCCGTAAGTCGTGAGTTCGATTCTCACCCGGGCCAGTATTTTCTGGCAGGGTGTTTCACAATGTAGGAATATAATTATATTATAATTTATCCCTGAAGATGACTGAAATTATTAACTGGTTGTAATATAGAACTTTCACCCGGAGATAATTTGGCATCCATATTAACTTGAAATTTCTTTGATAGGCATTTAGAAGTTGGCGTATATAAAACAATACTATTCTATGGATAACAACTTCTTTATAGCTGTGGAGCTGACATTTCGTTGGAGATACTCCCAACTTTTTGAAGAGCTTTGAAAAAGTTGCAAGTATCTCCAACGAAACGTCAGCTCCACAGGTATAAAGAAGTTGTTATCCATAGAATAGTATTGTGTTAACTTGAAATTGTATAGGTAATTAAAACATATATGGTGATAGAGCATATATAGGTTATATTCGATCTCTTCACGTCATAGTTTTCGATACCCCTGATTAACGAGGATGATCGTTGAGAGGTATATCGAATTGGCGTGTACAACACTAGGTTGTATAGATAATTTATTTATTGTACAGCTGATATTTCGTTGGAGATTGGATGTCTCTTGAAATAGCCCAGCTTATACAAGAACATCAACATACGCTAACTGTAACAATGGATCATATTCAACAACTGATCAAAAAGTTGCTGGTAATCTATGCATATCCCGCAGCTAATTGGGGATTGATGAGGCTCGTGCGTGTTTCTACAAAACATGCAATCATAATGACTCCTTTCGGCAGAACTGATCAAAAAACCTTTGTCGAATCATAGACGCTTTATTTTCGTCTCTAGCCTGTCATGAAGTAATGAACTGATCAGAAATATTAATTTATTATATGGAGTTGGATATTTAACGTTTGTGGACATATAGTGCAATTTTATCTTCTCTTCATAACGTATATATCCGTTCCGGAAGAATCTGGGCGGTTCCGGAAGAATTTGGGCGATTCCGGAAGAATCTGGGCGATTCCGGAAGAATCTGGGCGGCTCGTCGAGTGAAAAGGAATGTACATCAAAGTAAATATTACAAGGTTCAGTGACTCGCTGATTCATCCTATTGCCAATTCCAGTTATGCGACATGGACAGCGTTATAACCTATCCCATCTGATAGAGCTTTTCGTTTGACATTAATTGAATGCTAATCATATGTTACGTAGATGGGATTAATCATTCGGTTTTGATAAACTTGCATCTATCATTGGTATCGAATCTATGGCGATGCTGCTCAGCGATTGACACCCTCCATTCAAAGATCCTGTTATAACTGAGGTAAGCTACAGTTGATTTATATATCCGATTATTTTTATGATGATACATTATTGGTGAAGCACAAATCCTTGTGCGGGATAGGCCAGTTCCGTACGAGACTCGATCAGTTTATTTGACAAGTGGATGGAAATATTAATTCTTAGGAGCCTGAAGCTTGTGTTTGGGGGAATTCAGGAAAAGGGACAGAAGTTCAAGATTTAATTGGGTAGAATATTCTGTAATTCGAAACTTTATCCAAAACAGTCGTCAAGCGTCTTACCTGGAAGGCATTAAAAACAATAGCAACTGTGTTTTAAACTTTGAACAAAATAATGGCATGCCAAAAATGTATGCCCGAAGTTTTATTATGTTTTTATAGCTCGGTCGGTGGGATTGGACCAGAGACCTTCGTCCCATCAGCCGCCGGCCCCGGTCTGAACTTCGTCCTCTGACGCCACCAATCGCTATATACACTGTAAGTATTATTTCGATGCATAAAATATGCAATTCAAATGGTTCCTGTGGAAATGGGATTGAATTTCACTGTTTTAATGAAGGAAGCGGGCGTGAAGTCATAGACCAGCGATTCTTGATCCAGTCTTCGGGAAATCGTAGGTGGGGTGTCCGGTAATTGGACCGGGACGCTGCACGCGCTCAAGCCGAGATGCGAATCTAGGAGTCCTGCTATATTAAGTTGATAAGAGTTACAGCTATCAGTGGTTGTTTACAGTGTCTGTTTATTAGTATTGGACAGTAAGGAAGTGTTAACCGATCATTGTTTGTATGTAAAACGAAAACAAGATGTCTTACTTTCGGAGGTATAATCTTTCCACTAACGCAGAAGCTAAGAAAAGAGAGCAATCTCCAGGACGATACCGCAAACTAACGGATGAAGAAGTTTATTTAGAATGGATGCGAACACGTGGAAAGCATTCAGTTTCGCCGAATTCCTCCCCTTCTAGCAGCTCTCAGGAAATGAATGATCCTATCGAGAATATTCGCGCTGAATCCAGCTCTTTAAATTCCGTTTCGAAAAGGCCGACTTTGAATCAAAGTTTGTTGGACAAGCTGAAGGAGTCGAGCGTGGATGACGAGAGAAGCCTGGATTCACCAAAGTACTCGTCTGTTCTCGGTGAAAACGAATTTCAGTATTACGATCCTAAAATGGAAGATGGTTCTGTTGCAAAAGAAGTTGAACGCGTGGAAGAATTTGAGGCTGTTACAAGACGACACATCTTGGATGTTTCCTCTAGGAACGAACGCAACTTTCTACTCTCGCAATCTGTTGCAGGTTGCTCTGCATCGGGAGTTCTTGTCGAAAATCTTCCAGCGAGCCAACAGATTCCGGGTTTGTAGATTTTTTATTTAGTTTCACTTTACATTTTTTGTTCAAATTTGAAGTATGCTAATGACTTGCAAGACGTACAATTAATGTTTGTTTTATAATTATCCAATTAACACTATAACGCGGTACCAGATTCAAATGTCCTGGACATTGTCCACACGGAAGAGAATTGGAAGAATTAATCCTCGAAATCTTTGCATTTCTACATTACCTATCACGACTTACCGGAATCATTACCTATCACGACTTACCGGAATCATTACCTATCACGACTTACCGGAATAATGTTGAAATCTTATCAAATGTAACACAATACGCAAACATTGAGATATTAACCGTAGCCAACCACGAATATGCAAATATAGGCCTACATTTGATTACCTTCTTTAACAGTTCCGTATCTCATCGTGTAAAACTCTGCGATGTTCTCTAGAAAAGTTTTACGAGTTGATAATCAGGGTAACATTTGACTTCACCATGAAACGTCATGACGGCCAAATGGAAATTACTAACAAATGAAGCATCTGCGTAAACCCTTCCAGTAGCGTGTTTGTAGCATGTTTGGTGTTAGTTAATCAATTGTTAATTAATATACTATTTTGGATTTTGAAGAGCGAACTTGTGTAAGGATAAACGAATCGATATAGGGCCCACAGATTTTACGAGAAATCTCTTACGGAAACAACGGCATTTAAGCCTCGCTGGTTTGAATGTCAAACATTGAGGTGGAAGTGGAGAGGGTGATGAGAGAAAATTCAACACGTCAATCGTTAGTTGTCACCACTAGTTATATTCTCCTGGTTAGAATTAACCTTTGCTTGATGCTTGTCTCTCCCATTGTTTACAGTATTGTCTGATACGTTTTTAGCGTTCTAATTTATGCTGGCGAAGTTTTTACGCGAATGAGTTCCAATTAGGGACTGGAAATTATATGTTTCCCACTAAATTCAAATAATTGCACCTTTCCAAGACTAAACGATATAAGATCGGCTTCAATAATCGAACCCATAGTTGGTCACCAGACGAAATGTTGATAAATCATCATCAGTTAATTATCTTATATTCTCATTTAAGAATGAAAAGACCGGAGCATGGAAATTACGCCGAACTGTGTCTTTGCTGCGTATAAATATTGAGGGGGTAGTGGTCCAGAAAGGCTGTTTATCATTAACAGGTCCAACTGTGAAAATAACTGTCATTGATACTTGCCAAACACCAAATTAACGCCGACGTGTGAACACATTAATCTAACGAGGTGTTCAAGCTGTTGTGGGTAGAACCTGGCTCACTGGTGGCCGGTCGACCATACAACAATAGTCAGACATTAGCCCAGTTAGATGCTATCACTTCAAAAGGTGATGATGTGTTTTCCTTGCAGGGGGACTGGGGTTGTCTTTAATTAAGGACCTGGTTTAATGATCCTTGATGGAGGCGCTTCTGTTTTCTCTACAACAAATCCAGCCGTAAATCTCGGAAATAAACAAAATATCTGGTTTCAGTCCAAGCTATGACTTGGTGTTGTTCTTCGGAGAAGTTCATACCATCTTTAGCCCCAATGCTCCTATCAGTCTCCAATATTGGTGCCCATGGAATCCGGTCCATACACATAGCTACACACAATCAAATGCATCAGGAAAGGGCAAATGCTACATATCATTATATGAATTATTTCATCATATAGACTTTATGGTCAAATTATAAAGTCTCACCAGTTACTAGTATATAGTTCAAGCTTTATGAACCTGGATAAGAGAAGGCCAATTATTGGATGAATTAGACGGTCTGATGTCCTAGCTTCTCAGGTTTCTAACAAGGTTTGGGTTCATGTTTTACCCTGCATTGTTTCTCTCCTTTCTTGTCCCTGTTTGTATGACCCAGGTGGTGGTTGTCAAACAGTGGTATCAATTAAAGTTGACAAGAGTTGACACACAGACTGGTGCCCCACTGACAAACACTTGGAATCTGACCAGGTTTAACCCCTCACTGGTGATATCAGGCCTGTTTCCCTGATGCTGGTATTTTAATTGTCCAGCCATTGTCTCTCCAGTTTAGATCGGTATCTTGACATTGTATTTTCCAAACCCTTCCTGTATTATTTCACTGTCAAGCTATGGAATTCCATGAGCTTGTATAGGGCCTATTGTCTTGGACAATGTTAACCTATCTCTGTGTATGTAGGAATGGACTATTTATCTTCAAGGTAAACGGTTTGGTTGCATAACTGCGGAGACTTGAAAGAAAGTTATGTTGTGTTTGGTGTTCACTGTTCAATTATACTGTGTAGATTTTCTTGTTTCTATTGTATATACATGCACTTGGGGTACTGGGAATGTTTTTTGCTTGCTTAAAAGATGTGAATTGTTATTGATAAAATCAGTTATTTCCAGTTTTCACCATTTTTAGATAATTTCTGCAACAATCATTATCAAATTTAGATACATGTGTGTTATTGTTAACCTAATGTGTTCATGGTGGTATACTTTTACACATACATATTAGAATTAAAAGCAAATTACAAAATTTAATAGATGATATTTCCCTTGTATTTTCTTATAGAGATTGCTATGGATTCACTCAGCAGTGAAAATTCATTCACTGGGAAAGAAATCCAAGATGGCTGCCATGAAATATATGTAAATCCTGAATTCCATGGCCATGATGACAACAGCTGTACTGAGACCAAAGTCGAAACTCCATTAAAAGTTGAGTCTACACAAGATTCTAAGGGCCTACCAGCAAGTTCAGAAGCAGAGATGGACAAAGAAATGGACAAAGAAATTGTAATCCAGTCTCCAAAATGTAATGAGTCGAAGATCCTTTCTACTAGTGATTCTCTGACTAGAAATGATGCTGACTTTAGTGGAGACACTTCAAGACATAGTGCCTACAGCCTCTCTGATGATGACACATTGCAGTCTTCAGTCTCATCAGATGAAGTGAATGTCTACATCCATATGGATTCAAAAGGACAAGTGGCCTGTAAGAGGGATGGAGAACAAACCAGTCCTGTGACGACGTCGACAGGTGAACGGTCCTATGTGTTAACAGGCAGAATTTCAGATGTTGATGGATCACTCAGTAACTCCTCTGATCACCAGACTAGCAGCCAGGAGGACATTGTAGTTCCCAAGATCCAAATAATAGGTGAGTTAAAGTCTGAGAGTAATGTGAGCCATTCTGGACTGTCAGACCAGGGATTACCTGGCAGTCACGATGTGTCCACTGGAACCATTGACTCTCTCGATGGTGCAATCGCGAGGACAAGTCATCGAAGTTCCATCGATTCAGGAACTGGCTCAGACCCTGTTCGCCATCACAGCCATTTTGTGGTGGTTGCCATTGATTTTGGTACAACATACAGTGGCTACGCTTTCAGCTTCCGCAACCAACCTGAGAAAATTCACATGATGAGGAAATGGGAAGGTGGTGATCCAGGTGTGGTTAACCAGAAAACACCTACCACCATTCTACTCACCCCAGACAGAGAGTTCCACTCCTTTGGATTCACAGCCAGAGACTTCTATCACAACCTCAAACCCCAAGATGCGAAGAAATGGAATTACTTTGAAAAGTTCAAGATGGTTTTGCATTATAGCCAGGTGAGTTGATTATTCCAAATTTCATAATCATAATACCCAGGTTCAGTTGTTCCAGGGCAATTGCTGTTAAAACTATACAACATTCAGATACTCAGGGATAATGAAAACTTGGTTGCTCCTTTTGATTGTCTGATTTGAAGACCATTTGATTGACAATTTTGCCAAAGTTCCTCGCAAATGTTATGAAACTGGCAGAATCAATGGATTTAGGACTCCGGATTATGTGAACTTAGTGAATTTTGAAGTGCCTTATTGGTTACTCCATAGATTAAATTTAGTTATGTTTTTGAAGACTGTTCAAATCACTTTTCGTCCTTCATCTGTCGTCGGTCCGTCCGTTAACAATTCTTGTTATCGCGATTTCTCAGTATGGATCTTTCGCAAATTTGGTACACAGGTTCCTCTTGTGGTCCAGTTGTGCAAGATACCTTATTTGGTCAAATTCGAAAATCCAATATGGCCACCAGGTGGCCATTTTGAATTTCCCCATGAAATTTTGTTTTCAACCACTGCATTTATCTTTGTCAAATTTGGTACACAGGTTTCCCTTGCTGTTTAGTTGTGCAAGATACCTTTTCCGGTCCGATTCCAAAATCCAATATGGCCAGCAGGTGACCATCTTGGATTTTCCCATGAAACTTCATTATTGCGATTTCTCAGGAACTGCTACATGGATCTTTCTCAAATTCGGTACACAGGTTCCCCTTGGGGTCTAGTTGTGCAAGATACCTTTTCTTGTCCAATTCTAAAATCCAGTATGGCCACCAGGGGGCCATCTTGGATTTCCTTATGAAACTTTATCGTGATTTCTCAGGAAGTACTACATGGATCCTTCTGAAATTTGGTACACAGGTCCCACATGGGGCCTAGTTGTGCAAGATACCTTTTTGGTCCGATTCGAAAATCCAAGTTACGCTACAAATTAATACAGTATTCTCGAGTTGTGATGTTGCATCACAGGAGCCGACGGATCAAACAATGGGTCATATTCTATGTATTGACTGTAAAGAATATCCATACCTTCACCTTCTATATCGAGTTCAAATTATTCTGAATTAAAATGTGTTTCTTCAAATTTAAATCACTTTAGTCCATGCCGTTGCAAGGGAACTGCCTCACGTTTTTCGTCTGCCGACGGGTCACCTACACGAAGGAACGTCACTCTTGTGACACAACGTCACAACTCGACAACTAATTGTAGACTACTGCGTGTTTTGATCCAAGGGAGATAATCAGGATTCAGACACTTTGAAAGTTTCAATATTACTGCATGGACCAGATCCCTTCAGTATTAAGTTTTGTACGATCATACTATATTTGAGCATGGTATCTTAAAAGAGATATCTCAAACTAGCCCAGTAAACAGAACAAAATTAGCATTGGTTCCGAATTATAAAATCTTAAGTATGTTTCATAGCTCATGCCAAAGTGTCAGAGAGATTTGTCTTCACTTCCAGTACCCAATGATGACACAAGCAAAGAAAAAAAAATACCACAAAACGAAGGATCCTCCGGACATTCTCTTTCACACTAACTTGTACTATAACAACCGACATCAAGTACAGTTTCTAGAAATCTTGAAACTTCTAGCTGACACTTAGCTAGATAATATCTTGGTGTTTTCCAGTGTCCCTTCGATCTTTTTCACTCAAATTCGAAATTCTGCAAACAAAATTACAAATCAATCGTTTGTTCTTAATAACAATGGACAAAAAGATCCTCTTGTCATTAGCTTACAGTTATTGGACAATGGTGGGCACCAAGATCTTCAGGATGTAGAGTTGTCTACATGTTCTGTATGTTAATGTTTGTACACTGATACTGTATCCATGCTTTCATACAGGGTGTGTCCTAATATACATATGCTTAGCATTATCCCAGAGGTGACCAGATAAGCTCAGTGAAGGTCAAGTGTCTATTGAGGATCAAGTTTGTAATTAAGGAAGTCTGTCTGGGTCTGGCTGACTCCTTATCTATTGTATCAGTGGGGGATCTTATCAGAACTGTTTATTACAACATCAGGGGGTGAATTTCAAATAGAAACCTTGCTGTTGTTAAGCTAGCTGTGGCTAATGTAGTGGTTGTCACTTGAATAGTTGGCCTCAGATGAGATGGGTCTGATACACATTATCCCCTCCTCTCTCTATCCTCATTACATTGATTCATGTAACATATGTCTACTATAGCCATGAGGAATGTGTCACCTACATTGTAATTGTAATCACTGGCAAAAATTACAACATAAGATAGTTTCGCTGATTCTTCCATATATTCTTCGGTGCATTTTCCTAGAAAGAGCATAGAATTCTTGGCTCTTTCTAGGAATTTTTGGAATGTTATGTATTGTCAGCACGGAAACAGGGCTGGGCAGTTCAGGTTTTTTTTTTTGTTTTTTTTTTCTATTTTTTTTTTTTTTTTTATTTATATTCAGATTTGTCACTAAGTGACAGTTTTAAAACACAGATAGTATAGATAGTGTTAATGCTGGGACGAGTATAGATAATATTCGTCCCAGGTTAATGTTAGATGGAAATATGTGGAAAACTGAACATGGTCCAACATGTCTGAGAATCTGAAATTAGTAGGTCACTTACCAGGTCTGAACTAAATATATGATGCAGCTCTACTGCTGTGTGTGCTGGAAACTCCTTGTTGGAATACTACATGTAGTACTATTGGAAAGGACGGATGTTAGTAACATTGAGGTTACCTCAACTGACAGGCATTTGTACTTGGAGCTGAGCTATGGTACTACTATAACCGTGATATCATGTAACCAGACACTATTGGTCCCTGTATTTATTAACATAATTGACCAAATTTACCATTTGCTGTAGAAAACACAGTGAGGTTTTCCAAAATGCACTCTAAATTAATTATACGGTAATTCATTTGAGGGATCCAATAAGGTTGTAATAGTGTAGCTTTACTCCCAAGGGAATGTGTTCCTGCATTTATTAAATTAGTTTCACCTGGATTGATATTCATCTCACCTGTTCTCAGAGAAGCTATTAACTAATTCAAGTTTTCATCACAGAAAAACTTCAGGTAAATAAATAATGTATCTTTAGTAGAATGACAAACTATGATCAGTTTTGGTTAATAAGTTGCAATTGATTGGATGGCTATAAGCCAGGAATAAAAAGAACATGCTGTTCTAAACAGATTTACCATATATCAGGGGTCGAAATGTTTTTTGAGAATTACTTGTCACTGTGACAGGTAACTATTTTTTTTACTTGTCACCCTGGTACTCGAGCTTTTCACTCGTACGGAAACTTTTTTTCACCATACTGTCATCATATAACCAGTCTCTCCATTTTCCAGGCATTGGGGAATTTGAACACATTTTTTTTTCTCGACCGGGAGACGTTTACGACAGCGACAAATGTGTCTCCTTCCTGCATTGCCAAGATCAGTGTCCTCACTCCCTGATGTTGACTCAGTGGGCTCATTTCTCTCACCACACTGTTCTACTATTAGGGAGTTCAGTGTAAAATGTCAACAGAATGTTCAATTATGAGATTAAATTTGCTGGATCGATATTTTCTTAAGGATCACAACAGCAGGGGGGGTTTTAGCAACTTTTTGTGGGTATCCCCGATTAAAAACTTGACTTTGAAAAATTGGGTTTTTGGGAAATTTTGAAATTGAGTTTTACCCCCCAAAAATGAGGTTTATTTTATCCATGGGAAATTGCGCGCCAAACACGCGAGAAAAAAACTGGGTTATAGTGAATAAATATTGAGTTCTTCAAGAGATAAGTCGAGTTCCCAAATGAAAATATTGAATTGTGCTGACAAATTATCAAGCAAAATCATTGTTGTTGTTGTTGCCTTCACTCGATCAAGGTTCAAGGTTCAAGGTTGTTTATTAGCTAATCACAGCGCCCACAATGAGCAGTGAATCACAAATTTACAATCATCTATAAATAATTAGCGAGCCATTAAATCTGAGCAAACAGTCAAACAGTAAATGTCACTCCAACATACATGCTATGTCTAGTGATCAACTCGCGAGTGTTAGACGTTAGCGCTTGTCCGCTTGTCTGGAGCAAGCAAAAAACGGCACAGGCAATGCAACTTTCATGTTTAGCTGCCTGTGTTGGCAAGCACGATTTTTTTCCGATTTAAATACTCACTGACGAAGTTTTATTGACCTCCTATTCTCTGAAATAAAACACAAGAATCACTCAGCTTCTTCTGGTTTCGTTTTCGACTTGAAGTTGCGAGGCATGAACAGTCGATAGAAATATAGGCTGATTTGCCAAGAAGTTTTGCCGTTCAAGCGGATCGTGTGCAAATCTTGCGGGAGATTAATCCATTCTCGTCTCGCGAGACTCCCTACTGCGAGAAAGAGTCTCACGCGTAAATGGGAGCCATCCCCCCAAAATTTGGGGGGTGAGTAGGCGGCGTATGATTATCTGGCTTGTCACTGACCTGCTGACTCCGCCGAGTTAGAAGCGAATTGCTAAACATAACGTGGGCTATATAATTGGGAAATGACTCTTTCCGTTTCGGAGCATATCAATAGCGAACAAATTATTGTCGGTATGTATACTTGGCCGTGAAAGCGAGTTATCTAATACAGGAAGTAGTTCGCGTGTAGACACGGCTCGCTTTGAGAATGATGTCATACTGCCTCGCTTTGAGATTGGAGATTCAAAAATGTCACCAGTTTACATGAGAGTCGCTTTGGTCTCCCGCGGGTAGACACGGCTCTCTTTGAGAATGGAGATTAATCCTGGAGTTTGTTGTTGTTGTATTACAGCGGGATGAACGACGAAGTGAACAGAATGTGACATTGTCCAATGTAAATAAAACGAAACTCAACAACTGTATCCAGGAACACAATTCGGTCATGTTGGGCCTGTACGTATTAGACCGTAATTCAGTATTTTTTATGACAAAATAGTTACTCGTCGCGGCGACAGGTGGCATTTTAATTTGGTTGTCACTTGAAAAAATGACTTGTCGGCGACAGGTAGACAGGCAATATAGTAAAGTAGTTTGCAAAAATACAAGCTACTTTCTGTTATCAGTACAGTGCAAATAAGTATCAAAACAAATTGACAAGGGAGATAATTTTCTCTTTACATTGGGTTGTCTCCCCTGATGTGACTGACTGGCTCATCCCATTATTATCTTTCCATTTTCTGAGTCCAGGACCAATAAAATGGCTGTTTAGTTATTTAATTAAATTTAAAATATTTTGAAGCTTTTCTAGTTGTAAGCTTCATGTGTGGCTGATGTGAACTTCAATAATAATCTTCTAATAATGTTATAATCTTCCAGTTGTACATTAGGAAATCTGATTGCACACCTTGATCTTTTATAGGACTTGACCCAAGATACATCTTTACGGTCAAGCAGTGGTAAGCTGATGCCTGCCCTCACCATTTTCACTTTCGCTTTGGCCTTCTTCAAGAATCATGCCCTTCAAGAACTGAGTGATCTGTCAGGGACGCGTATCCTTAATGAGGACATACGCTGGGTCATCACTGTTCCGGCCATATGGAGAGCTCCGGCTAAACAGTTCATGAGGCAGGCAGCTTACCAGGTGATAACAATGGCCAACATATAACAAATCTATATATGCTTGGATATTCTACTATTGTGGATCGAGGCCTCGATATCTGCAGTGTAGAAAACATAGGGCTATAGTATCTAATCAAGAATTGACCTTATTGACCTTATACAGATAATGCATGTATAAAAAAAATCTGAAATTATGAACAATTTTTGTTGAACAAGAATTCTAAATTGTAGCTATTCATTATCTACTCGTTAAAGAATTAATTTTGATTATAATCAGTCCAAGATTGTCATTCAAAATTTATTATTTTGTGGATATCTAGGCAGGGATAGCATCTGCAGAGTTCTCTGACCAACTGTTGATAGCATTAGAACCAGAAGCCGCCTCTGTGTGCTGTCGTAAACTGCGAATGCATCAGGTCATTCCAGAGCCCCCTCAACCTACACCTCGTCTAGTCTCCCCCAGACACTCCACACTGGAACCCAAGAACATGGAACACGTGTTACCAGAAATACAGGAAGGTACGTACATGTAGATTAATGGGGAAATAATGGGTTACAAAATTTGGGTCTGATCTGTTATAGTATGAAAGTTTCACAGAAGGATATTCAATATTATTCTATTCATCAACATCAAATGTTCTATTCTACCCATCAGCCATCTAATGTAATGAGCTATATTGTTGATGATGTAATGCATAATGACATGTTTGGCAGAGGGAAAAGAAGTTACTATCATACAATGAAGACTTCTTTGTCACATTGAAAAGAATAATTGTAATGATTCATAGTGAATATAATATATAAGTACATATATGAATCATGCAGATCCAGTCTGGATTTCACAATGTAAATATTAAGCAGGATCAGTTATATTTTAATTTGTTCATAGAAATGATATAATTTTGGAGATGTGAATGGATAAGATTGTAAACTGTACTGTATATATGATCAGTGTATATCAGAATTGTTGAGGTATGAGCCGGTATCATGTGTACCATCTGTCATATGCATGTGCACACATTAAATTGTAACCTTACCTCAGCATTCCAGTTGCCTTTGTGGAATGCATGCATGTGCATGTTTGCACACCTATGTTGCTCAAATACAACGACATATTTGTGTGGAATTTTTTTTTATAAAATTTCAACTGCACTGCAAACAAATCTTTCAGCGAAACTACCAGCTGTGCTGCATACAAAAGCATTCAGCGGCAGTGCAAACAAAACTGACAGAATGACTTTTAATAAACCTTCTTTTAGCTGAATCAGAAAGTATTCGGACTTTAGTATGCAGTGATTACTTGAACAAACTGCCGACTGCTCATTCCAAATTAAGAAGCTTTGTCTTGACACCTGAAATACCCCTCTAAACACTATCATATTTATAACCTTAAAATGTGCTATACCTCTCTAAACATAATAAGCATGCTATAAAACCCATGCAAAACATGGCTAGCTGCCCTTCGAATTATTCATATCATTATATATATTAGCAGGACCCCAATACAGTCCAGTTGTTCTGGCAAATTTCCATACCAATTCCTGTTCTAAACCCGGAAATCTAATGGCTAATTGATTGCTCTACACCCATCTCTTCCAGTTGAAACACTGCAAAATACTCTGTGAATTAATCAGGTAATGCCTATATATTGAACAGACTGAGAAAACAGTTGGTAGTATTGTGAATAAAATTGAAACGTAATTTCAGATGGTGACACTGTACCAGCAGACTCTGCTGAAACTGTTCAGTTAGCAAACATAACTCAATGTTTGGAGTCTCCATTAAACCCAGGTTGGTACAATCACTCCTATAACTACTTCAAGTATGTTTAATTCACTGCAAATATGGTTACAGTTTCTGATAAGCCATTTTGGCTATCAAACTCGCTCATATATTTACAGTAACACCTGTACTAGTTCATTCAGCTGAAGTAATAGAATTGATCATTGAGAAGTAACAGACTTACAGTAAATCCCCTTGTGATGCAATTACCCTATTAAAATTAAATCACTCTAAATTTTTTTGACAAAATTCAATCAATTGTTCTAATAAATTTGATCACCCTCTAAAATTATGAAAATATTAAAAATACAATAGATCATCAGCATGATGTTTATTGTTTATTGCATCAGCTTGGATTTTCAGCGGAGGGTCGATCCTGGTCTATTTTACATATTGTTGTAGCGTTTATTTCTACTCGTCAAGCTGATCGACTGTATAGAGTTTAAGATTGTAAGACATTTTTTTTATCATGCAGCTAATTTAGAAGATCCTTTTAGTTGGGTAAAAGAAAAGTGTATTTTGGGTTGTTTGAGAGAAATTGGTTTGTTGCATAAGTTTTAATGTATGTGTATGTTTTTGGTTTGTTGTATTGATTACTTCTGGATTGCTGGGTTGTTGACTTGTTTTGGTTAAAATACTTAGAATTTTGTTTGATTGTCGCTATATAGCGGAATTATTGCAGAATGTGATGTCAAACCTTAATTCTCTCTCTCTCTCCTACCCATCAATTAAACCTTCTTTATGTCAGCTGCCAAGGAAATCATTTAATTCTGGTCAGAGCACATCATCTGATGTCAGGTGCCTAGCTGCCATCTCATTTTACTAGAACGACATGATTTTTTATGATTCGCAGAAAGTAGGCATATCCTAAAAAGAACAACCTGGCAACTGGTAATAGTCCATATGGGTCATCTTTCAGCTTGATTTTAGTGCCTGGCAGTGATATAGTACTGCCTTTCTCGACAATAACGCCGTCCTTTATTAGATTTTTCTTGCAAGTTTTGAATTTTATGATACCATATCAAGTTCAGTTATCAAAGAACATAATTTATAAAAATAAATGGATAAATAAATAATAAATAATACATAATCCAAAGAGTAATATAAATTTAATAACTGAAACCATTAAATCACCTGTTTAGATATATCCAATTCAGAATGTACTAAATGTATTACACTGTTATCATATGGAAAAGCTCGGTCTTGACTCACAACTTTGTAGATTATGATATTTTATGCATGACAGTCGTAGCAAGGATAACAGTACAGGATGGATGTTGCTGGAGTGTTGAAATATCTGCATGTTTCCTGTTATTTTGGTGTCAGATTGGTTCATATCGGTGTTGTGACATAGAGTGGCATGTTTCCAGGTTACATATGTATAAATATTGTTCATGCTAGGACAAAATGACATTCTAGATGTACCGCACTGTTCATATTAGAGAGCCGCACATGTATGCATGATAGAACATATGCAGTTGACTGGATAGCACAGTAGATGGGTGACAATTATAGACAGTCAAAAATTGATGTAAACTGTTGATATGTGTGATGAGTCAAATAAATATTTTCCATTTAGAACTGATATTGAAACTAGTAATCCCTGAGATCCCTTTCACAAAACTACCCTGAGCTAATTCTAGTTCATCCCAAACTCTGACCATGAAATTTACTCTTATATGCTCACCCATTTCACAAAACAATTTAATTCAAAAAGCACTTCTCCAAAATGTAATGGTTTGAGTACAACAATAGATGTATGTTAGATTCTTGAAAGGGTCATATTCAATTTCCTAATTAGCTTTCACAGGGCAGGTGTAGGGGATAGCCTTCATGGGACAGGTGTAAGGGGCTATAGCCTTCACAGGACAGGTGTAGAGGATAGCCTTCAAGGGCAGGTGTAGGGGATAGCCTTCACAGAGCCTGTGTAGGGGATAGACTTCACAGAGCCGGTGTAGGGGATAGCCTTCACAGAGCCGGTGTAGGGGATAGACTTCACAGGGCAGGTGTAGGGGATAGCCTTCACAGAGCCGGTGTAGGGGATAGACTTCACAGGGCAGGTGTAGGGGATAGCCTTCACAGAGCCGGTGTAGGGGATAGCCTTCGCAGTGCAGGTGTAGGGGATAGCCTTCACAGAGCCAGTGTAGGGGATAGACTTCACAGGGCAGGTGGAGGGGATAGCCTTCAAAATGCAGGTGTAGGGGATAGCCTTCACAGGGCAGATTTAGAGGATAGTATTCACATGGCAGGTAGAGGGAATTAATTTTCACAGAGCAGGTGTTGAGTATAACCCTGAGAAGGCAGGTGATGAAGATAGCCTCCCAGGGCAGGTGTAGGGAATAGCCTTCAAACTGCAGGTGAGGGGAATAGCTATCGCAGAGCAGGTGTAGTGGATAGCCTTGACATGGCAGGTGTTGGGAACAACATTCTCAGGGCAGGTGTGGGGATAGCCTTGCCAGGGCAGGTGTAGTGGATAGCAGTCTCAGGGCAGATGTAGGGATAGCACAGGGCAGGTGTAGGGATAGCACAGGGCAAGTGTAGGGATAACAGTCCCAGGGCAGGTGTAGGGATAGCACAGGGCAGGTGTAGGGATAGCACAGGGCAGGTGTAGGGATAGCAGTCTCAGGGCAGATGTAGGGATAGCACAGGGCAGGTGTAGGGATAGCACAGGGCAAGTGTAGGGATAACAGTCTCAGGGCAGGTGTAGGGTTAGCACATGGCAGGTGTAGAGGATTGCCTTCAAAGGGCAGGTGTTGGGGTAGCTATCACAGGGCAGGTGTAGCAGATAACCTTGACAGGGGAGAACATTCTCAGGGCGGGTGTAAGGATAGCCTTCACAGGACAGGTGTAGAGGATAGCCTTGAGAGGGTAGATGTAGTGGATAGCCTTCAAATGGCGGGTGTAGAAGATAGCCATTTCAGGCCAGGTGTAGAGGTAGCCTTTACAGGGCAAATGTAGGGGAAAGCCTTGTCAGGGAAGGTTTCGGGGATAGCCTGTACAGAGAAGCTGTAGGGGATAACCTTGACAGGGCAGGTTTAGGGGATATCCTTGACAGGGCAGGTGTAGGGGATATCCTTGACAGGGCAGGTGTAGGGGATATCCTTGACAGGGCAGGTGTATGTGATAGCTTTCACAGGGCAGGTGTTAAGGATAGCTTCCACAGGGCAGGTGTAGGGGATAGCCTTCACAGGGCAGGTGTTGAGGATAGCTTCCACAGGGCAGGTGTAGGGGATAGCTTCCACAGGGCAGGTGTAGGGGATAGGTTCCACAGGGCAGGTGTAGGGGATAGCTTCCACAGGGAAGGTGTAGGGGATAGCTCTCACAGGGCAGGTGTAAAGGATAGCCTTCACAGAGCAGGTGTAGGGGATAGCCGTGACAGGGTAGGTGTGGGGAATTGCCTCGATGGGGCAGGTGTAAGGGATAGCCTTGAAAGGGCAGGTGTAAGGGATAGCCTTCACAGGGCAGGTGTAGGAGATAGCCTTCAAGGGCAGATGTAGGGAATTAGTTTTCACAGGGCAGGTTTTGAGGATAACCTTGACAGGCCAGGTGTAGAGGATAGCCTAATTCACAGGGCAGGTGTAGGGAATAGCCTTCACACACCAGGTGTAGAGCGCGTGGTTGGATGGGTTCAGGTTCCTGTTGCTTCAATGCATTTTGCTGAGAAGCAACAGGAACTTGATAATGTGATGTCTAGCACTGTAATATCACTTGTCTTTATTGCATCATGTAAGCGTCCTGTCTGTGTCTTGTGCGCTGTCCTCAGTGTTTTATAGGGTGGATGGAGGGTGTCTGGTTCCATGCTGCTTCAAAGATTTCTTCTTTGAAGTAGCAGGAACACAACTGGGCTGGGTGGTGCTTAGTTGGTTCGTCGTGATATAGCTGAAATATTGTTGAAAGCGACGTTAAATTCTATTCACTCACTCACTCACTCACTCACTCAGCAGGTGTAGATGATAGCTTTCATCTGGCAGGTGTAGATGATTAGCATTCACCTGGCAGGTTTGAGGGATAACCCTGAAAGTGCAGGTGTAGGGGATAGCCTTCACAGAGCAGGTGTAGGGGATAGCCTTCACAGGGCAGGTGTAAAGGATAGTCTTCCAGGGCAGGTGGATGGAGTATAACCCTGAGAGGGAAGGTGTAGGGGATAGCATTGAAGTGGCAGGTGATGAAGATAGCCTCCAAGGGTTGGTGTAGGGGATAGCCTCCCAGGGCAGGTGTAGGGAATAGCCTTCAAACTGCAGGTGAGGGGGATAACATTCTCAGAGCAGGTGTGGGGATAGCCTTGCCAGGGCAAGTGTAGTGGATAGCATTTAACAGGGCAGGTGTAGGGGATAACCATATCAGAGAAGGTGTAGGGATAGCACAGGGCAGGTGTAGAGGATTGCCTTCACAGGGCAGGTGTAGAGGATTGCCTTCACAGGGCAGGTGATGGGGATAGCTATCACAGGGCAGGTGTAGCAGAAAGCCTTGACAGGGAAGGTGTGGGGGATAACATTCTCAGCGCGGGGGTAGGGATAGCCTTGACAGGGCAGGTGTAGAGCATGGCCTTGACAGGGCATGTGTAGCAGATAGCCTTGATAGGGAAGGTGTGGGGGATAACATTCTCAGGGCAGGTGTGAGGATAGCCTTGACAGGGAAGGTGTGGGGGATAACATTCTCAGGGCAGGTGTGAGGATAGCCTTGACAGGGCAGGTGTAGAGGATGGCCTTGACAGGGTAGATGTAGCTGATAGCCTTCAAATGGCGGGTGTAGAGGATAGCCATTTAAGGTCAGGTGTAGAGGTAGCCTTTCCAGGGCAGGTGTAGGGGAAAGCCTTGTCAGGGAAGGTTTAGGGGATAGCCTTGACAGAGAAGCTGTAGGGGATAACCTTGACAGGGCAGGTGTAGGGGATAGCCTTGACGGGGCAGGTGTATGGGATAGCTTTCACAGGGCAGGTGTAGGGAAAGCTTTCACAGGGCAGGTGTAGAGGATAGCCTTCACAGGGCAGATTTAGAGGATAGTATTCACATGGCAGGTAGAGGGAATTAATTTTCACAGAGCAGGTGTTGAGTATAACCCTGAGAAGGCAGGTGATGAAGATAGCCTCCCAGGGCAGGTGTAGGGAATAGCCTTCAAACTGCAGGTGAGGGGAATAGCTATCGCAGAGCAGGTGTAGTGGATAGCCTGGACATGGCAGGTGTTGGGAACAACATTCTCAGGGCAGGTGTGGGGATAGCCTTGCCAGGGCAGGTGTAGTGGATAGCAGTCTCAGGGCAGATGTAGGGATAGCACAGGGCAGGTGTAGGGATAGCACAGGGCAAGTGTAGGGATAACAGTCTCAGGGCAGGTGTAGGGATAGCACAGGGCAGGTGTAGGGATAGCAGTCTCAGGGCAGATGTAGGGATAGCACAGGGCAGGTGTAGGGATAGCACAGGGCAAGTGTAGGGATAACAGTCTCAGGGCAGGTGTAGGGTTAGCACAGGGCAGGTGTAGAGGATTGCCTTCAAAGGGCAGGTGTAGGGATAGCTATCACAGGGCAGGTGTAGCAGATAACCTTGACAGGGGAGAACATTCTCAGGGCGGGTGTAAGGATAGCCTTCACAGGACAGGTGTAGAGGATAGCCTTGAGAGGGTAGATGTAGTGGATAGCCTTCAAATGGCGGGTGTAGAGGATAGCCATTTCAGGCCAGGTGTAGAGGTAGCCTTTACAGGGCAAATGTAGGGGAAAGCCTTGTCAGGGAAGGTTTCGGGGATAGCCTGTACAGAGAAGCTGTAGGGGATAACCTTGACAGGGCAGGTGTAGGGGATATCCTTGACAGGGCAGGTGTAGGGGATATCCTTGACAGGGCAGGTGTAGGGGATATCCTTGACAGGGCAGGTGTATGTGATAGCTTTCACAGGGCAGGTGTTAAGGATAGCTTCCACAGGGCAGGTGGAGGGGATAGCCTTCACAGGGCAGGTGTTGAGGATAGCTTCCACAGGGCAGGTGTAGGGGATAGCTTCCACAGGGCAGGTGTAGGGGATAGGTTCCACAGGGCAGGTGTAGGGGATAGCTTCCACAGGGCAGGTGTAGGCGATAGCTTCTACAGGGCAGGTGTAGGGGATAGCTTCCACAGGGCAGGTGTAGGGGATAGCTTCCACAGGGAAGGTGTATGGGATAGCTTTCACAGGGCAGGTGTAGGGAAAGCTTTCACAGGGCAGGTGTAGAGGATAGCCTTCACAGGGCAGATTTAGAGGATAGTATTAACATGGCAGGTAGAGGGAATTAATTTTCACAGAGCAGGTGTTGAGTATAACCCTGAGAAGGCAGGTGATGAAGATAGCCTCCCAGGGCAGGTGTAGGGAATAGCCTTCAAACTGCAGGTGAGGGGAATAGCTATCGCAGAGCAGGTGTAGTGGATAGCCTTGACATGGCAGGTGTTGAGAACAACATTCTCAGGGCAGGTGTGGGGATAGCCTTGCCAGGGCAGGTGTAGTGGATAGCAGTCTCAGGGCAGATGTAGGGATAGCACAGGGCAGGTGTAGGGATAGCACAGGGCAAGTGTAGGGATAACAGTCCCAGGGCAGGTGTAGGGATAGCACAGGGCAGGTGTAGGGATAGCACAGGGCAGGTGTAGGGATAGCAGTCTCAGGGCAGATGTAGGGATAGCACAGGGCAGGTGTAGGGATAGCACAGGGCAAGTGTAGGGATAACAGTCTCAGGGCAGGTGTAGGGTTAGCACAGGGCAGGTGTAGAGGATTGCCTTCAAAGGGCAGGTGTAGGGATAGCTATCACAGGGCAGGTGTAGCAGATAACCTTGACAGGGGAGAACATTCTCAGGGCGGGTGTAAGGATAGCCTTCACAGGACAGGTGTAGAGGATAGCCTTGAGAGGGTAGATGTAGTGGATAGCCTTCAAATGGCGGGTGTAGAAGATAGCCATTTCAGGCCAGGTGTAGAGGTAGCCTTTACAGGGCAAATGTAGGGGAAAGCCTTGTCAGGGAAGGTTTCGGGGATAGCCTGTACAGAGAAGCTGTAGGGGATAACCTTGACAGGGCAGGTTTAGGGGATATCCTTGACAGGGCAGGTGTAGGGGATATCCTTGACAGGGCAGGTGTAGGGGATATCCTTGACAGGGCAGGTGTATGTGATAGCTTTCACAGGGCAGGTGTTAAGGATAGCTTCCACAGGGCAGGTGTAGGGGATAGCCTTCACAGGGCAGGTGTTGAGGATAGCTTCCACAGGGCAGGTGTAGGGGATAGCTTCCACAGGGCAGGTGTAGGGGATAGGTTCCACAGGGCAGGTGTAGGGGATAGCTTTCACAGGGCAGGTGTAGGGGATAGCTTCTACAGGGCAGGTGTAGGGGATAGCTTCCACAGGGCAGGTGTAGGGGATAGCTTCCACAGGGAAGGTGTAGGGGATAGCTCTCACAGGGCAGGTGTAAAGGATAGCCTTCACAGAGCAGGTGTAGGGGATAGCCGTGACAGGGTAGGTGTGGGGAATTGCCTCGATGGGGCAGGTGTAAGGGATAGCCTTGAAAGGGCAGGTGTAAGGGATAGCCTTCACAGGGCAGGTGTAGGAGATAGCCTTCAAGGGCAGATGTAGGGAATTAGTTTTCACAGGGCAGGTTTTGAGGATAACCTTGACAGGCCAGGTGTAGAGGATAGCCTAATTCACAGGGCAGGTGTAGGGAATAGCCTTCACACACCAGGTGTAGAGCGCGTGGTTGGATGGGTTCAGGTTCCTGTTGCTTCAATGCATTTTGCTGAGAAGCAACAGGAACTTGATAATGTGATGTCTAGCACTGTAATATCACTTGTCTTTATTGCATCATGTAAGCGTCCTGTCTGTGTCTTGTGCGCTGTCCTCAGTGTTTTATAGGGTGGATGGAGGGTGTCTGTTTCCATGCTGCTTCAAAGATTTCTTCTTTGAAGTAGCAGGAACACAACTGGGCTGGGTGGTGCTTAGTTGGTTCGTCGTGATATAGCTGAAATATTGTTGAAAGCGACGTTAAATTCTATTCACTCACTCACTCACTCAGCAGGTGTAGATGATAGCTTTCATCTGGCAGGTGTAGATGATTAGCATTCACCTGGCAGGTTTGAGGGATAACCCTGAAAGTGCAGGTGTAGGGGATAGCCTTCACAGAGCAGGTGTAGGGGATAGCCTTCACAGGGCAGGTGTAAAGGATAGTCTTCCGGGGCAGGTGGATGGAGTATAACCCTGAGAGGGAAGGTGTAGGGGATAGCATTGAAGTGGCAGGTGATGAAGATAGCCTCCAAGGGTTGGTGTAGGGGATAGCCTCCCAGGGCAGGTGTAGGGAATAGCCTTCAAACTGCAGGTGAGGGGGATAACATTCTCAGAGCAGGTGTGGGGATAGCCTTGCCAGGGCAAGTGTAGTGGATAGCATTTCACAGGGCAGGTGTAGGGGATAACCATATCAGAGAAGGTGTAGGGATAGCACAGGGCAGGTGTAGAGGATTGCCTTCACAGGGCAGGTGTAGAGGATTGCCTTCACAGGGCAGGTGATGGGGATAGCTATCACAGGGCAGGTGTAGCAGAAAGCCTTGACAGGGAAGGTGTGGGGGATAACATTCTCAGCGCGGGTGTAGGGATAGCCTTGACAGGGCAGGTGTAGAGGATGGCCTTGACAGGGCATGTGTAGCAGATAGCCTTGACAGGGAAGGTGTGGGGGATAACATTCTCAGGGCAGGTGTGAGGATAGCCTTGACAGGGAAGGTGTGGGGGATAACATTCTCAGGGCAGGTGTGAGGATAGCCATGACAGGGTAGATGTAGCTGATAGCCTTCAAATGGCGGGTGTAGAGGATAGCCATTTAAGGTCAGGTGTAGAGGTAGCCTTTCCAGGGCAGGTGTAGGGGAAAGCCTTGTCAGGGAAGGTTTAGGGGATAGCCTTGACAGAGAAGCTGTAGGGGATAACCTTGACAGGGCAGGTGTAGGGGATAGCCTTGACGGGGCAGGTGTATGGGATAGCTTTCACAGGGCATGTGTAGGGAAAGCTTTCACAGGGCAGGTGTAGAGGATAGCCTTCACAGGGCAGGTGTATTGGACAGTCTTGACAGGCAATGTAAAGGATAATTACAAGTAAGGAGAGGGCATGACCAAACGGTCTTCCATATATTGATTTACCTCAGCTTACAGAATGTAAAGGATAGCCATCACAGGGCAGGTGTAGGGGATAGTTGTCACAGGGTAAGTGTAGGGGATAGCCTTGACAGGGCAGGTGTAGGGGATAGCCTTCAGAAGCCAGGTGTAGAGGATAGCTTTCACAGGGCAGGGGTAGGGGATAGCCTTCACATGACAGATGTAGGCACAGGGCAGTTGTTGAGGATAGTCTTCACATGGCAGGTGTAGGGGATAGCCTTCACAGCTAGGGCAGAAATAGCCTTCAGAAGCCAGGTGTAGAGGATAGCTTTCACAGGGTAGGGATAGGGAGGGTATAGCCCTGACAGGACAGATGTAGGGGATAGCCTTCACATGACATGTGTAGGGGATAGCCTTCACAGGACAGGGATAGCCTTCACAGGGCAGGGATAGCCTTCATAGGGCAGTTGTAGAGGATCGCCTAATTCACAGGGCAGGTGTAGAGAATAGCCTTCCCACAGCAGGTGTAGATTATAGCTTTCACCTGGCAGGTGTAGATGATAGCTTTCACCTGGCAGGTGTAGATGATAAACTTTCACCTGGCAGGTGTAGATGATAAACTTTCACCTGGCAGGTGTAGATGATAAACTTTCACCTGGCAGGTGTAGATGATAAACTTTCACCTGGCAGGTGTAGGGGATAGTTGTCACAGGGTAAGTGTAGGGGATAGTTGTCACAGGGTAAGTGTAGGGGATAGTTGTCACAGGGTAAGTGTAGGGGATAGCCTTGACAGGGCAGTTGTAGGGGATGGCCTTGGCAGGGAAGGTGTATTGGATAGGCTTGACAGGGCAGGTGTAGAGGACAACTTTCACAGGTCAGGTGTAGGGGATAACCTTGACAAGGCAGGTGTTGTGGATAACCTTGACAGGGCAGGTGTATGGGATAGACAAGGCAGGTGTAGGGGATAGCCTTCAGAAGCCAGATGTAGAGGATAGCTTTCACAGGGCAGGGGTAGGGGATAGCCTTCACATGACAGATGTAGGCACAGGGCAGTTGTTGAGGATAGCCTTCACATGGCAGGTGTAGGGGATAGCCTTCACAGCTAGGGCAGAGATAGCCTTCAGAAGCCAGGTGTAGAGGATAGCTTTCACAGGGTAAGGATAGGGAGGGGATAGCCCGGACAGGACAGATGTAGGGGATAGCCTTCACATGACATGTGTAGGGGATAGCCTTCACAGGACAGGGATAGCCTTCACAGGGCAGGGATAGCCTTCATAGGGCAGTTGTAGAGGATCGCCTAATTCACAGAGCAGGTGTAGAGAATAGCCTTCCCACAGCAGGTGTAGATTATAGTTTTCACCTGGCAGGTGTAGATGATAGCTTTCACCTGGCAGGTGTTGATGATAAACTTTCACCTGGCAGGTGTAGATGATAAACTTTCACCTGGCAGGTGTAGATGATAAACTTTCACCTGGCAGGGGTAGATGATAAACTTTCACCTGGCAGGTGTAGGGGATATCCCTGACAGGGCAGGTGTAGGGGATAGCCTTGACAGGGCAGGTGCATGGGACAGTCTTGACCAGCAAATGTAAAGGATAACTTCACAGGGCAGGTGTAGGGGATAGGTGTCACAGGGCAGGTGTATGGAATAGCCTTCACACAGCAGGTGTAGTTGATAGCTTTCACCTGGCTGGTGTAGATGATTAGCTTTCATCTGGCAGGTGTAGGAGATAGTCCTGACAGGGCAGGTGTTGGGAATAGCATTCACAGGGCAGGGTAGGAGATAGCATTCCCTGAGCAGGTGTAGAGGGTGTGAATGATCCAGTTTGAATTCATGTATCATTTAGTGTAGGAATATTGTTCCTCCATGTGTACTCCAAAATCATAAGAGGCTAAAATAGCTGCATAATAATTACACACAGTATTGTGAGTAAAGGCACACACTGGCATAAAAGTTATCTCATTGTTAATATTCATGGATACTCTCAGTCATCATGAAGAACATCAGGAAGATCATTACATGTATTGTGTCATTTCCACAGGGACTCGGTACATGGTGGTGGACTGTGGGGGTGGGACAGTGGATATGACAGTTCATGAAATAGATGACAATAACGGGGGTCTCAAAGAACTCTATAAGGCCACAGGAGGACCCTATGGGTCTGTAGGTAAGAACTCTACAAGACCACATACAAGAGGATCCTATGGGTTTGTAGGTAAGAACTCTACCAGGCTATAGAAGAATGCTATGGATCTGTGGGTAAGAACTCTACAAGACCATATATAAGAGGATCCTATGGATTTGTAGATAAGAACTCTACCAGGCTATAGAAGAATGCTATGGATCTGTGGGTAAGAACTCTACAAGACCATATATAAGAGGATCCTATGGATTTGTAGATAAGAACTCTACCAGGCTATAGAAGAATGCTATGGATCTGTTGGTAAGAACTCTACAAGACCATATATAAGAGGATTCTATGAATCTGCATGGAAGATCTCTACCAGGCTACAGAAGGACCCTATGGATCTGTGGGTAAGAAATCTACATGTATAAGGCTACAAGAGGATTTTATGGATCTGTAGGTAACAACTCTACAAAGATACAGATGGAGCCTATGATTAAGAAATCTACAAGTTTACAGCAGGAACCTAATGATATGTGGGTAACTCTACAAGGCTATTCTATGGATCTGTAGGTAACAATTCTACAAAGCTAAAGAAGTGTCCCTATGGGTCTGTAGGTACAACTATACAAGGCTACAGGAGGGCCCTATGGATCTGGGTAAGAATTTACAAGGTTACAGAAGGATGCTAAAGATCCGTGTGTAAGAATTCTACAAGGCTACAAGAGAACTCTATGTATATGTAGATAAGAACTTTACAAATGTTCAGGAGGACCCTAAGGATCTCATGGGGTAAGAACTCTTAATTGGATGCAAGCGGATATGTGGGTATAAACTCAGCAATGCTACATACAGAAGCTGGATCTGTAGGTACTCTACCAGGATTCAAGACTACTTAATGGATCTATAGGTATGAATTATTCAAGGCTACAATAGAACCCTATGGATTTGTGGGTAGGACTGTTGCAAGGCCACATAGAGGATTTAACCTATGGATCAGGAGGTAAGAACTCTACAAGACCACAAGGAATCTATGGATCTAGCTACATGTAAGAATTCTACAATACCACATACAAGAGGAATCTATGGATCTGTAGATACAAGACCACATACAACAGGACTATGGATCTGTAGGTATGAGACCACATACAAGAGGAATCTATGGATCTGTAGATACAAGACCACATACAAGAGGAATCTATGGATCTGTAGGTATGAGACCACATACAAGAGGAATCTATGGATCTGTAGGTATGAGACCACATACAAGAGGAATCTATGGATCTGTAGATACAATACCACATACAACAGGACTATGGATCTGTAGGTATGAGACCACATACAAGAGGAATCTATGGATCTGTAGATACAAGACCACATACAACAGGACTCTATGGATCTGTAGGTATGAGACCACATACAAGAGGAATCTATGGATCTGTAGATACAAGACCACATACAACAGGACTATGGATCTGTAGGTATGAGACCACATACAAGAGGAATCTATGGATCTGTAGATACAAGACCACATACAACAGGACTCTATGGATCTGTAGGTATGAGACCACATACAAGAAGACTATTGATTCTGTAGGTACAATACCACATACAAGAGGAATCTATGGATCTGTAGGTACAATACCACATACAAGAGGACTCTGTGGATCTGTAGGTACAAGACCACATACAAGAGGACTTTATGGATCTGTAGGTACAAGACCACATACAACAGGACACTATGAATCTGTAGATACAAGACCACATACAAGAGAACTCTCTGGATCTGTAGGTACAAGACCACATACAAGAGGACTTACTCTGTGGAACTGTAGGTACAAGACCACATACAAGAGAACTCTATGGATCTGTAGGTACAAGACCACATACAAGAGGACAGAAGGATGTTATTGATCTGTGGGTAAAAACTTGACAGGACTTCAGGAGGACCATATATATGAATCTGCAGGAAAGTTCTCCAAAAGGCTTCAGGGGGGCCGCATGGCTATGAAGGCAAAAACCTTATGAACATGAACTAAGAACCCTATGTATATTTAGGTAAGAACTCTACAAAGCTACAGGGGCATCCTTCTCGGGGTAAGAACTCTACTGGGATGTAACAGGATATGTGATAACTCTACAAGGCTACACAAGGAAACTGGATCTGTAGGTACTCTAACAGGCATCAGGAGTATGTATACCCTATGGATTAATATGTATCATTGATACAATGCTACAGTAAGACCCTATGGATTTGTGGGTAAGAACTCTACAAACCACTTAGAGGATTACCCTATGGATCTGTAGGTAAGTACTAAAGAAAACCACATACAAGAGGACTCTATGGATCTGTAGGACCCTGTGGATCTGTGGGTAAGAATCGTACAAGGCCACAGGAGGATAATGGATCTGAAGGTGAAAACTCAGTAGGATCATTTGACCCTATGTCCCAATATCAAAATATAAGGCTCCTTCTGACAACTAGTTGCAGCAATATTGCCACAATATTGCCGCAACATGGTTGCAGTAATATTGCCACACCCTAATTCTAATTCGAAACGTGACCGTGGTTGTGTCAATATTGCGGCAATATTACCACAATATTGCCAGAAATAACTTCCAGCAACACTGTGCACCATGTTGTGGCAATATTACCGCAATATTGGTAGAATAAAAACTAATGGAATATTGCAGTCGACATGTATATTTGCAGCACATCCACATATTATTGACATGCAAATGAGGCTGCCTCGAACGATAAGCATGCAACAAGCTTCATGTGAACAAATCACATTAAGCACAGGCTGTAATCCCAATGCAAAAGCATTGGTTGATGAGAAATGATTTATGTCGCAGGATATGGAATGCTGGCTACCCAGGTGCAGGGTGCACTAGATTCTATCAGAGACTAACTAATAGTCATTCTGTAAATTAGATGTAGTGAGTAATTGTTATGATTATATGGATCAGTGTATGTTAGCCCACATTCTAGTTTAATTTATTGGTGTCAAATTGTCAATATAATTGTTATTTGTGTTCAAATTGATATAAAATTGTTTGTTCAAATCAATATAGTTTGAGAATATTGCTGCAATATCGCCACAAATTGTCACCGCAAGAAACAGTTGTGGCAATATTGTTGCCAGAAAAAGGGTTGTGGCAATATTCCAAAGATTGAATTGTTGCCATAATGTCGCCAGAACTTGTCACCACTAGCGGTGACAATATCAAACTCTGTTTCCCCCAGTTCTGGCAACAAAATATTGCCACAATATTACCACATTTTCAATTTTGATAAGGGGTGTATACATAGGTACATGTACATAAACCTATCAGGTAAAAGCAGCAGAAGTTTGGATCTGGATGATTCTGTTATAAATACCGGTATACTGGGTATTGACATACTGTGCCTCATATCTGAGATGCAAAGGATTTTCTGTTCATGAACTGATTCTTTCAAATGAATCACATATACTGAAAATCTCTCAGATTCTGTTCCCCATATCAGGTGTTTATTATTCTGTTTTCCATGACAGGTACGTGTTTATTATTCTGTTTGCCATGACAGGTGTTGACCTGGAGTTTGAAAAGCTGCTGTGTGGAATTTTCGGGACAGAGTTTATTGAACAGTTTCGACAGAAGCGTCCTGCAGGATGGGATGACCTGATGATAGCGTTTGAGTCACGTAAACGCTCGGCCAATCCAGATAAGATTAACCCACTAAACGTCTCCTTACCTTTCTCCTTCATTGACCTCTACAAGAAGAACAAGGTAAGTCAGACTGGTTGTGATCAGTATATGTCAACACCAGCAACTTACTTTGTAACAGGTTTCATTTTCTTGATTCATTCATTGACAAATTCTGCACAGAATGCTTATCAACTTTAAATGAACATGATAAAATCTGTATGGTTTTAATATTAATCAGTCAAACACAGGAAGGAAGCAATCAGAGATTGCTCAATTGTATGCCCCTTCCGCTTTAATCCGACACTGCCCCGCCATTGTTCTGTTCTGTATTGGTCGGTGGAGGACTTCATGATTATGAAAATTCTATTTCAGTCAATTTTTTTGCCATGCCTCGCATAATACATATTCAAAGTATCGCCGGGGCTTTCGTCAAATCCGAAAATGAGACCTACATTCCTTGGGAGTATATTGTGGTGAAATTATGAAGCGATCAGTAAACTTTGAATTTTGCACCCAATTAACTCTTTTTGGGGCAATTTCATACTTCAGGACTTATGTGGTCTGCATATATATAGCCATTTTCCAGGTCCAAATCGGTTATGGACTGAGATCCAGCCTGGACAAATAAATATATCCCATTCACTTAGGTTTGATAAACAAAGGATTATAACTCTTGAAAATATAACCGAAAGCAGAGAAACTTCATGCTGCACAACTATGGGGCATTGACCACATATCATGCAAATTTCATACTTGTCCATACAATATTAACCGAGATCCAGCCTGGACAAGTCCCTAGTCACAAAGATTTGAAGAAAAAAAGGACCATAACTCTTGAAAATATATGTGAAGGTGGAGAAACTTCACACTGCACAACTACAGGGCACTGACCACATATCCTGAACATTTCATAATTGTCCATACAATATTAACCGAGATCCAGCCCGGACAAGTCCCAATTCACAAAGATTTGAAAAAAAAAAGGGCCATAACTCTTGAAAATATATGCGAAACGCGGGGAAACTTCATGCTGCACAACTACAGGGCACTGACCACATATGCTGCAAATTTCATAATTGTCCCTACAATATTAACCGAGATCCAGCCCGGACAAGTCCCAATTCACAGAGATTTCAGGAACAAAGGGCCATAACTCTTGAAAATATAAGCGAAACGGGGAGAAACTTTATGCTGCACAACTGTGGGGCACTGACCACATATCATGCAAATTTCATACTTGTCCATACAATATTAACCAAGATCCAGCCCGGACAAGTCCCATTCACAGAGATTTCAGAAAAAGGGCCATAACTCTTGGAAATTATACCAGAACTCGGAAAAAAAACTCTACGCTGCACAACTACGAGGTACTGGCCACATTCCATGCAAGTTTCAATCCTGTCCATCAAATATTAACCGAGATATTGCGCGGACAAGAAACTCGGACGGACAGATGGACGGACGGACGGACAAAGCGATCGCTATATGCCCCCCCTCTAATTAGAGGAGGGGCATAATGACTGTATTGAAGTGGTGATTTTTACTCCACTGATCTTCTATTATTATCTCTCATTTTGAGGTATGTAATCTGACAAAGCAAGACAGGTTAACCCAATCCTTACTTTATAAACTGTTGATGATCATTTCTGTTCAGATGCCATATATTCTAGTGGTATGTTTCATGGTCACATGTTGTAACATTAATATTTTATGATGAAGTACAGTTACATTGAGAATATTCCTTATCTTTCCTTTCAGGGTGGACAGATAGAGAATGCTGTTAAGAAGTATGGTGACAAAGATATCCGATGGTCATCACAAGGCATGCTGAGATTTGCTCCTGAAGCTATGAGACGCCTCTTCCTGTCTACTGTTAATGGTATAAAACAAGCCATTGGAGATGTTCTCAATCACCCAGACGCCAGAGGTACATTTACCCTAGTCTGCACATAAAAATATGTAAGACATAACTATCTATGATCACAAAATGATAATTTCCTTAATCTTGTCACATCAGGGGAGACAATCACTGGGTCTCCCAAATACCGAGGAGACATCATATAGGACAATCACAATCAGGGGAGACAACTTTTGACCAACAGCAAATTTATACTTTCTACAATTATATGGCTGTTTTTTGTCCAAGAATATAATGAAATTGTTCTTACAGTGTGAAGCATTTACTTCATGTATATATGTATAAGGTGTTAAAGATAACTAAACATTCCTCAAAACTTACAATGAAACTTACTTCCTGAATGATCCTTTGAGAATTTTTACAGCTAGTAATATTTGAATATGTAGTTATTCTGCTGCTGAAACTTCATTCTCACATGCTGAAACTTCATTCTCGCGCATTAAATATCCCCATTTATTCTACTTCACTTTCAGATTTAAAATATTTGTTCCTCGTTGGTGGATTTGCAGAGTCACACATTCTTCAAAATGAGATTAGAGAAGAGTTTGGTCATCTTGTGAAGCTCATCATACCACAAGGTGTTTCACTGGCTATATTGGAAGGTAAGATTTCTTTCTGAGGCAACATTAACACACATAGCTTCTCTCGTCGCCTCAAAGCAGGGATTATTGTTTTACATTCTCCTCAAATCAATGATTATTGTTCTGTATTCTTCTCAAATCGGTGATTATTTTTCTGTATTTTTCCCAAATCAATGATTATTGTTCTATATTCTCCTCAAATCAGTGATTGTTCTGTATTCTTCTCAAATCGGTGATTTATTTTTGTAAATCTTCCTCAAATCATTGATTATTGTTCTGTATTCTTCTCATATCAGTGATTATTCTTCCCAAATCAGTGATTATTCTTCTTTGTTCTCCTTAGTGATTATATTGTACAAGAAGGGAAGTGCTGGTTATAGCACAATGTATATGTTACAAATCCTCTGAATAATATTGTTGGCTACTTTTCACAATACATTTGTTTGATAGTAAAATTAACGTTTTATAACATGAACTACATTTCGTTCTTCCCCTCTTTAATATGGTATCTTCGAAGCTCGCATGACCCAGCACTAAAATAAAAAAAATTCTTGCCACTTACAAAATGAACTGATCAGATATTTGTATATTCTATGTTGGTTCATGAAGGTGGTTAGTTCTTCTTGTTCAATTGTATCTTCCTCTGTACTTCCATCCTATGAATAATCAGAGGTCCATCCTATGAATGATCAGAGGATAATATTAACCGGCCCCACTGTGAGAGGGGAACATATGCTCACGCTAACATTTTTCTCACCTAAGATAAAATTGAGGAGAGAGGTGTAATGCTTCTTCAGATCATCTTACCTGCATTGCTTATTATACAGACAGTCAATTTGCTCACCGGCTCACCTTAGACAATCTGATCTAGGAGAGCGATAGATTACCCACCTGTCGTAGTAGTAGACCACTCACCTATCATTTCCTCATGACAAGCCCTGATTAATATTTTAAATGCTAATTTACCACCTATTTTGTGTCTCCTCAGGTGCTGTTTTGTTTGGCTGGGACCCAACTGTGGTGAAAGTTCGACGTGCCAGGCTGACCTATGGCATAGGAGTCCTCAACCGCTTTGACCCGGAGAGACATCCACCCGAGAAAAAACTAACAAAGAATGGGGTGGACTGGTGCACGGATGTGTTCGAGGGATTTGTGAAAGTCAACCAGCCCGTGGCTATGGGCGACTCAGTACTGAGAAGTTATACACCAGCCAAGCCAGGCCAGAAAACCAGCATCATAAATATTTTCTGTTCAGAACATCCCGATGTGGAATTCGTTACAGACGCCAGTGTGAGAAAATGTGGAGCGCTGTGTCTGGATCTGTCGGACACCCAATATCAGGCAGTGCCAAAACGGAGAGAAATCCAAACGAGAATGCACTTCGGTGAAACTGAAATAAAAATCAGTGCACTGGACGTTTTCACTGGGAAATGTGTCCAAGCTGCTATCGACTTCTTGAGCCAGTGAATGTATATAATACATTATGTACTTCATTCTGGTTTGACGATTTCATTATCTTTTTGCTTTGTCGATCATACACTCTGCTGAAAAGACCGAACAAATTTTTCAGTACCTGATTTCATGGTGTTGTAAGAAAAATTACAATACAGGGATGTCATATTTTACTGGTGTTTTTCAAAGACCGAGACATTAAGTCTCAATGAACTTGAGATGTCATACATGTACACTACTCATGCCTGTGGCTGACACCTTGAAATGGACACATGCAGATGAACAGAAGTCTTCCAAGGATGATGTCGTTCAGCCTTTGACTCATTCTCTCTGACAACTAGTGATAACATAAGAGAATTTCATGTATGTTGCCTAGACATAAAGGAGTAGTGCCAGCAAAACAACAGGGAGACTTGATTCTTTGATGGAATTATGATGCATGCCAGTAGAGCAAGCGAAAAGTTTTCATTGGCTATATGGTAGTACAACATTCGGGAAGTTCGTCATGTAAGGATCTTCAAACCGGGAACACCGTGTGCAATACAGCTTGTCGGGTAGCTTTCCCAGGTTTAACATGGTTCCCTACATGTAGTCACCTATTGTGTTTTCCTTACATGATGAATAGGCTCAACATTCTAGCTCCTATATAAATACTCTAATAATTCAATCACGGGAAGTGAAATTTTCCACTATAAAGTCAGATGGTGATCAAAATTATTAGAACAGGAAGTTGACAAAATGTTTCAGAATTATGTAGATAATCTGTCAATTTTTGTGTTATTTTAGAGGATGATCAATCTAATGAGTGAATTTTGTCCACAAAATTGGAGGTGATTGAATTTCAATACGGTAACTGAATATTATCAGAGGATTCACCATAATCTTCCCACCATATCTGCTATCATCAAGTCTACTGGACAAATCCACCATGCACTGGTATCTGGTATCATCAGGACTACTGGATATATGTCATTTTGCCAGTCAGTCTGTTAATATTATAATGTAAATATATTTAGTTACCAAAACAAGATTTGCATGGAGCACTTCCTCTTTTATGTTACATGTATTTGTTCTCTCTGGAAGAATGAGATGTCAGTTCACTGAAGAGTATATAAATCGCAACAGAAAATTTTGTACAGTATATGTATGTTTCATTAGCCAATTTTAGTGAAATGATAATAATGAGATAATAGATTGGACATATTAGCACCATAGATGATGGTATGGAAACATCACGGCGCATCACGTTGGGCACACCGGTTCTCGTCAGATCACCGAAGTTAAGCAGCGTTGAGCTCGGTCAATACTTGGATGGGTGACCGGGTGCTGTACTGACTGGGCTGATCAGTGTCCAGAATAATAGGAACTGTGGACACTCTCGTGTTCTGGCACATGTAGGCACCGTCGTGATATGACTGAAATAATGTTGAAAACGACGTTAAATCCTACTCACTCACTCACTCACTCACTGGTATGGAAACATCATCAAACATAATGTTTCTTATAGAACCAGACAAACTTCTGAGCTGTGCTCCACATAAATGTATTTAATGCACAGTGACAAGCTTTTGACTCTCGTGCCTGAGCATTTATCAAGTGATCTGTTGAATTTCATAAAATTGCCAAAAACTTGGGCTTTAAATGTGTTCACGTGGAGTACAGCTCAGAAGTTTTTGTATTTTTTTTTATCAGCGAACCCATGTACAGTATATCATAATATTTCTTGTTTATATAACCCCATTCTCCATCATGTAAATAAAACAAGTGCTTATACAGGCTGTATCTATAGAGATTCTGGACGTCGTATACTGTACGAGACTGCTTTTGTTTTCTGATGACCCACCGATGATCATGTGCAGATGGCTCCTTCAACTTGGTCATTATAAGCAACACTAACAGTAGGCGTACTGTGCTTTCTATTGAGTTTGCCGTCTGTATAATCTTTAGTGTAACATCTTGTCCTCCTATTACTGTAAGCAGTTACTAGAAAAGATTTGCCTATGCTTTTGTAAAGAAATTAGATAAGCGCATCATTCTCCATTTCTGGAAAATTCATTTTTATTTCAAAATTTTTATTCTTCTCAGATTCCAATATGAAAGGAATTTCTTTGATAATTATTAGAGACTTTCACAAGACTTGCTATCTGGAATGTGAATGTAAGAAACTTTGGCGAGTAACTGTGAACTGAGACAATGTATGTGACTATTTTGCAAAAAAAGTTTGTAATTCAACTGGATTTACAACATTATCATTCTCATGTAATTTGAAGCAGTCTGATGAATAAACTTGACTTTGAATAAAATGGCTTCAGGTATTTGGAGTGTTGAGCTAATCACCCATATGTCAGCTGAACTTGATGTGATTGATTTGTTGGGGTTACTGGTATCCTGGTTGCAGGATATCCAGTTTCTGAGAAACCTCTAAGAGAAAGAGACATCTATGAGAAGCTATCCTGTCGGGCTCCTAATTTTTTGCTGTATAATTTTCTGGTGGAGGTATAGCTCATCACCAGGGTCTTTTATTGATATAATAAAGCTAGTTATTTCAAAACAATACATTCAGGTCACAAACCATCATTGAATTCTGGGGTCTAAGATTGTAATTGGACCAAACTTCCAGCTAACACTGATTGGCCATTTTATCTGACTGGACTAGAAATGGTTTGTGACGTCTTTTAAAACTTTGGACTCAAAAATATGAAAACTATGCATCTTTCCAGATTTGAATAGGAAAAAAAATCTGGGTGGGTTTGATTGCCCACCTCCAAAAATTCCTGTGATGTCGGGTGGGATCTGGCCAGCATATCTAATCAAAGTACTTAAAGTACTGATGTCGGGTTTACTTGCATCAGAGGAGTTTATTAGTCCCATATTTGGGAAGAATGGTGGTGTTCGCTTGACATAGGGAATCGTCCTCAAGCTGTTCGGTTTGAAGGGCCAAACTTTCACTTTTATCAAAGGGATATGAAATGGACCATTTTGTACAGCCTTCATGCTGAATTATAAGACCCGAAATAATGAAGGACTGCAGATGCACGAACACGGATTTATGGCTCACTAAAGTTGGTAAGTTGGCTTATTTTCGTATTTTTAGGCACTTTTCGGTGCGGATTTTCTCTTGTTACAAAAATACATGTAGGACACCTTTAAACCAAAACCAATTTTGACCAACAAATAAGTCTAAATATGATTTTGGTTAAAGGTGTCATAATTTTGCAACGAGAATTTTGGAGAAATGTCGACTGTAAATGCACCGAAAAGTGCAAAATACGGCAGGTTTGAACCAGTGTAAGTCTGGTTGTGTTTGTCTGTAGGTCTTGATTATTCTTTATCTTTATCTATTCAAATGGTCAATTTGGTGCTTTTTAGACAAAAATTAGCCCCACCAGCTGTGTGTATCAAAAACGCATTGAGGACGATTCCCTATCTAAAGTGAAGATCATCTTTGTGATCTTGCACTATATATGAATCATAACTTTTGTTGTAAGGTAGCTTACCAAAGATTGAAAAATGTTCAAAAATATTAAAATTCATATTCGTAATAATAATTCATAAAGTGCCATATAGTTATAGAACAACCTCAAGAATATGTGTGTAAAGTTTGTGTACATGTATCCTGTAATTTTTGTATGGCTCCGTAAAGGACCATCGCCGATATTGGACAGATCCACATTTGTTTGACACACCGTGTACGTTGCTGTCCTCTCACCGTGACGGGACAACCACAGTTATAATCATCCAGTCTCCGCCAATGTTCACTAAATTTGCATTTTCCCGGCATCGGCAAAATTAGCCCAAAGCTAAATTCCAAACCAACGAACAATGGCGACTGCAATTTGACCAGTTCAAATAGCGACTGTTCTGATACGTAAATTAGTACAGATGTCAAGAGCGTGAGCCAATCAGCTGTCGACATTATGACCTCGACCAATACACGTCACAGAATATGAATATTAATTCAGCGGGAAACAGTCACGAGTTTAGTTCAACCAATGGACTACACAAAATATGTAAATGAGCTGTCTGACCTCGTTCCAATCTGGCGAAGGGTCACCAGCAAACACGTTTCACGGCTGTTTGGATTTTTATTCCGCAATAAATTTCGCTGAACTTCAGAGAATAACTTAGCTTTTTCCACTCATTTTCCCGGACTCTGTACATATATTTCCTCTGACTTTCCATGTCCTTTCAACGAAATTCCATTACTCTTAGCGCCTGGAGTTGCATGGCTTGTGCGTAGACTCGTACCTAGCCCTCAACTCACACGCACCGTTGGCGATAGCGAATTGGAGCTGGGTACGAGTCTAGGCTTGTGCGAGGCCTGTTGTGAATGCTGTAAGGGGCATCAAATGAGAACAGTCTCCGGGCAGGAGATCAAAACTACACATGTGCAGAAGAAAAAAGAAAAACTGAAAAGTGATACTAATGTAGGGTTTACCCTTGGTAAACCCGACAAAAACATGCAGCTTCGCAAAAAGATCAAGCCCTTTAGGGTGGCACATCATTTGAGGTTGCACATCATTGGCAATGCACATATTTGAGTGAGTGAGTGAGTAGGATTTAACATCGTTTTCAACATTGCTTCAGTCATATCCCGACGGTGCCTACATGTGCCAGAACACGAGAGTGTCCACAGTTCCTATTATTCTGGACACTGATCAGCCCAGTCAGTACAGCACCCGGTCACCCATCCAAGTATTGACCGAGCTCAACACTGCTTAACTTCGGTGATCTGACGAGAACCGGTGTGCCCAACTTGATGCGCCGTACCTGCACATATTTGAAATGACAATACATACAAATATGGTTTCTAGATCAGTGATGTTGAGGTTGGATTGAAAGAGGAACTATATTATAAAACTTGAAATAAAGATTACATTTCTTTTTCAAAGTAAGCATATACAGCTCATTACGTATATGTACATGTATAGTTAGAAACAATTGACCGTACAATTTGGACCACGTTCTTGGTGTAACTTTGTTCATGATACGTGAATTATATAATCCCTTTTCTGACAGAGCTATTAACAATGTAATAGTTGGAGTAGAGATATCATTTACAGTATGGAATGGGACACCAGCTTTGTGGGTAAACCCTCACATTTGTATGCAAATAAAACAATATAATGACAAATGTTTTCAATCATACATGTGTAAGCTACATAATAATGTGCACTGGTAAAACTGAGACACCACAAACTCAGTTTTAATTAATATAGTAAGTTAAATGTGTGGACACAAATATGGTTCGTGTAAAAGCTTTAAGGTAAATCATATGATGTGGAATAGACGGATTTGATAGCAAAATTGAAGAAATTTTTGTCCTTCATTTAAGACGGCACGAAATTCAAAACTGATAGAGATTCAGTACTGCTGGATTCCCCCGCCAGGTTATTTAATATTGTACTTCTGAAACAAAAATAATTTCATCAAACTATCAGCAATTACTATAAAGGAATATATTGCAGATGATTTGTTGTGTGTGTATATACAATGTACACTGCATCGCGTACCTAATAGTAGGTTAGTTTCACATATAAGAGATATAAAATTTGAAATTGAAATATGAGGGTATGGGGTCAGGCAATACATTGCAGAATGATGTAAGCTCCCAGAATATATGAGGGTATATGAGAGATGTAGGGTGGGTCTCCGGTCCGAGGGTAGTGGATAGGTTGAATAAGTGTAGCATGATCTAAGCTCCCAGACTATATGAGGGTATGGGGTCGGGCAAAGCTTAGTTTAAGAGATAGAGGGTGGGGCTCAGTGCCCCAGGGGTGGGGACATGCTGCCCGAGGGTAGTGGATGGGTTCAATAAGTGTAACCAGATGTAAGCATTTGGAATATATGAAAGTTCGGGGGTCGGGCTGGCCTTAGTTTAGGAGGCATAGGTGAGACTGAGAAGCTTTGGACAAGAACATTTTCCAAGTCCAAAACTTTAACATTTACTTGATCCTGGGGTCCCAGGGGTGGGAACATGCTCCCCGAGGGTAGTGGATGGGTTCAAATAGTGTAGCCAGATGTAAGCATTTGGAATATATAAAAGTTCGGGGGTCGGGCTGGCCTTAGTTTAGAAGACATAGGTGAGACTGAGAAGCTGTGGGCAAGAAAATCTTTGAAGTCCAAAACTTTAACATTTACTTGGTCCTGCAGATAGACAGATAGACAGACGGACATCATTGTGGCACCTATATCGAGCTTTCCGCAGCTAAAGCTACGGGCTCGATAAAAATGGCGAGAAGTGTATGCTGATTTTGTTTTTATGTTTGAGCACAATGAGCCGGGCTACCAGATGTGGTGGGTCATTTGTGATGGAAATATACTTCTCTAAATTTACTACAAAGCAAGACCATTTCTTTAGTGATCATTTAGCTCTGCATACCCAATCACATCAGGAGAGACAACCCAATGGGAAAAGAAAAATGACCTCCCTTGTGTGTATTGCAATCATTTTGCTATCTAACTTGCCATTCTGAAATAGACGAGATTGGAGGCATTTCTGTACACATCTGTTTTCAAAACAAGGTGAATACGGGGTAGACATGACATTCATGGAAATTGGCATAGCTCAATAAGGTCATCAGAACTTTCCTACACGAGCTTAACAACAGAAGGGTTCTCTGTCTGGTGACATCCCGTATTATGATGATGAAAAGGGGGGCATTTGGAACAGCAGACAAAATGCTGTCAAAGCTGCTGTGCGTGAAAGGCTGATACACAGGAAAGGCGGATCAACAGCATGAATTTTGCAACTATGGGAATAATTGTTTCTTTTCGTGAATGACATCTCTTGTTTATCCCATGTTTAGATCTCTGGATCCATTCCCCATCTAGAAAAAAAAAGATCTTACAATTGCACTTACATATCTACAAATCAAAAGGGTGACTTCCGATATAAAAATAACATGATCTTGTACCTGAATATAGTACCCCAGTTTACTTAACATTTAGGGTACATGATGCTGCTGCTTTTAACATGTTTAAGATCTATAGAGTGCTATTGAAGGCAATTGAACAGGCACAATTCAAAACTGATGGCACACTCTGAGATGAAGCAATTCAGTGATATAAAGTCTTTTATTTATTCACTGATAGTCTTGAGTAGATGAAACATAATACATGGTCCACACACTGGGACAAAGGGGACAAACGTCTGATTTTCCAAGCCTATTCTCTAATTGAAATTTGAGAACTGGAATGGTGAAAAGGGCTACATTTTTTGTGTCCATAATACATGAATCTCACCAAATGATAATATCATGTACATATATTTTATGTACTTGGGTCACTAGCAATGAAAAACATATAATTACATTAAATGATAACATACTGTGCACATATATTCTGCTTTAATATATTTTTTACAATGATTAATTGATGATTATACTGACAATTTTCAATATGCATTTACTCAGAATTAACTTCTTTCTGGATGAATTGGACCAGATAACAAAATTACAATACCCACAACACAAATCATCAATCTTTTACAACATATCTACACTGTGTTTATGAATACTAATGAAATGTTTCCTGGTAGTGTGTACTGGAGTCTCTGATGACAGTTTTTTATGTACAATACAGTCCAATGGACATGTTTCAACTGACCAAGGGACATAACCCTGGCTATGTACACCACCATGTCTTGGATCCGAGAGAGGCTTGTTTTCCTATCATATTCATCTATTTGCACTATTTTACAGGATTCAGATCCATTTGTTCACTGTGACTGAAAGAGAAACAAAATTATATATTGAGTAAAACAAACTAAACTCTAATATTCATTTTTCTGAAACTGAACAAGAGTGATCTATTGAATGCAAGATATGCCCTTAAATATACACAGTAGACATCATGGCTAAACCCTGAAAAGGACAAAATGGGAGAATAGCCTAGATAAATATGGTTATGTGCAATAAAGGGAAGCTAAGGAGATAATCATAAGATCAGCTGATAAATGATGTGATAGTAACAGTATCATTCTATTATAAGACATGTTTCAAAAAAGCATACAGCACATTGTGATGTTCAGGACATCAGGCTCCCATGGTAAAGCAATACACCAGTTTATTGTTTCAAAAATCATAAGTTCATGAAAAAGAGTGGGGGGGGGGCTTAATCTCACACTCAGGTTGTTTCACTCATATGGTGACAGTCAGTTTGGTTGGTGGAGGGAACCCGAGTACCCAGAGAGAACCACCGCCCATCGGCAAGTAATTGACAAACTTCCACACATGAACTACAAACGGATCAGGTCAGGAAGGTCATCTGCAAATCTGGAGATCATAATGTGTGGCAAATTTCTAAACAATTTAAAGGGGAATGTTATCGCCGGACCTATGTAAACGTTAATATATACCTTGATACTATAAGAAATCGACTATATAGTTTTCCCCCTGATCTCCGAACTTCAAAACGGTAAATTTGGCGATTTAAACGCGTTCCTACCACGAGCCTGTCAAAGCGGTGACCTTTGACCCGTGACGTCACAGAGTGAACCAGTCCGCCATAGCATTAGGATCAGCATACGTAAACAAGTAAAATCTGCTCCAATATTTTTCGATTTTTCGACTGTATTCTCGTACTTTGGAGGCATCATACCTCGTTGGTGTGTTGTTGGAGGGTGTAGCAACACGAATGGAGATGGATTGAAGTTGCACTCGTGGCCAAACGGGGAAAAAATCGGGGAGAAATTCGACGAAATTGGTGCAAAACACGTGGGGAAAGCCAACGAAATGGTCTCGCATTTATTTCGCTCATTAGACTGACGACAGCTATGCAACAACAGAGATGGCAAGAATGTGTGGATATCCCCCTATACTGAAAGCTATTTCCAAGATCAAGATAAATAAATCTTTATCAGAAAGAGAAAATACTAGTAGACAACCCCTCAGTCTGCCGGAGTGCGTGAGTTATACAGGGACGACCGACCTCGTGGACTCGGCAAGCGACACACCGTTCCCGCAGACAAGCACTGTAAATCTCCCTGGATGTTTGGGCCCACACCGCTTCCATCGTCTCCTCTACCGCTTCCATCGTCTCCTCTACCGAAGATTTAATCTTCCACTCTTGAAGTTTTGCATCAGTCCCACGGAGTGATCGAACAGCCAATCCTGAATCCTACATCATTAACAGCTATTAACTGAACTGTAATAATCAATGTACTTTTAATCAACTTATTCCCGTATATAGGAAATTCACTTCTGGCACCAGCTTATCCTGATTATTTGATGTCTTTTTGTATCTCCATGTGAGCACATACATTCTATTTTTTTGATACAATAAATTGAAATTGATCACCCGGAAGAGTAACTGAAACTAACAGAAAGGTGTGAAGCAAACAATTTTTTATGTGAGGGTGTCCAGAGGGAGAGTCAGAGAATTAAGGTTTAACGTCGCGCGTTCAGCAACAGGGTGTCCAAAAGAAATAAACTGGGCTTCTCCACAGGTGAGTTAGTTATTGTTTCAACATCAAATAGCTTCCTTTGGAATTTAAACTTTGTTTTCATTTGAGAGAACTTATCCGCAGGTATGGATTAGCTCTCGTTTTAAAATCAAATCGCTAACAATAATTGACAAACACATAATAAAATTAAGCACGTAAGCAATGTAAATAAGCCGGCCTGCCACGGTATAACAATCTGTCCGTCCCGTAAGAATTGAAAAATAATGAACCATACAATGTCAATAAACACACACATATAAAAATAAAGGCGTAAATAACTACATAGTATGCTCTTACAATAACAAATTATCTGTAGATTTTAAATGAATATATATATTATAGTGACATCCACAATAAGCCAAGCCGGCCTAGTTTCCTTTTTGCTATATTATTTAGAAGTTTTTTTAGCACGGAAGTGTAAATTTACGATCCTGTGCATTATAATAACTGATTTATGCCTAAAAAAATGCCAGATAAAAGCAGAAATGTATAAATATTATTGTAAGATCCACAGATAGTTGTAATTTCGTGTATAAAGCATGTAATCAGTGTATTTAAACCGGCCTGCCACAGCCTGCCACAGGCTTGAAACAGGCCTGACATCAGGACGACCCAGTTTGACCCCAGATTCGCTTGTACATATGGCTCAAATCTATAGGACTCGATAGATTCTCCTTCTCCTTTAGTTTCATGATCGCTTACTGCCTCTACATTCTATTCAGTTCCAAGACCTGTATAATCTCCAACGTCACAGTCTTCAAGGTGGTTAACGCTGAAATCGGAATCTGTGTCAGAGCTTGTACCGCTGTCTGCGTTATCCGCCATGTTTGACTCTGGCCGCTTCACTGTGTGACGTCACAGGGTAATCGCCGGGCGGATTTACTGGGGGTAAAAATCAGGCACTTTGGAGCCGTATTTCAGGATATTGCATCATCGCTAAAATTTTGAAAATAATTCTAAAAAATAAAGCAGGCCACAGGGAACTGCTTTTTATTGGTTTTAGCCTTTCAAAAATTGTGATAACATTCCCCTTTAACAATAGCTCTTTGACGACTTGTGTTCATAAGAGAAGGTAGAAGCTGGAATGGTTCTTTTCAATGATCAAGGGGAATAAACTAAGATAACACATCCGATCAGGCTGAAAAGTTTAGGTGGACATCTTCACATGGCGACGATAATGTGTGACAAATTTCTAAAGAATCTATCAAAAGCTCTATGAGGAGTTGTACTTGCAAGCCCACACAGTAGATGGAAGTGTTTTTTTTTTGTTTGATGATGATCAAGGGGCATAACTCAGGAAAGACCATTGGAACAGGTCAAAAAGGTCACATGCACATCTTCACATGGTGATGATGATGACGTGTGGAAAATTTCAAAATAATCCAGCATAAACTTTGACGAGTTGCATTCACAAGACTAGGCCCATGGGCATATATAGAAAGGTGGTTCAGAAGATAAAAGTTGTTGCTTGATTGAGGGTTCGGACAGAAACATCCATTGCAAGTGAACTTCTCTTTGCATAATCTAGATTTTATTGCACTGTACTTCCATTTGTAAATTAGTGTTTTGTAAATTATGGCTAACAGGAAAAATAGTTTTTAACTGATTGTGATACCCGAGTATCATTTTCAGAGACTATCGATTGACTGGCTGCAATAGTGGAGATAGTAAAACTCAAAAGAATAGCTGCTTCCTGAGTAGCAGATTTCTTTTCCAGAGTTTCAATTCAAAATAGTATCTATTTGTTTGAAAAAGCCCCCAAAAGCACATGAAAAACTGGCCATAATACCAAGCTGATCCGTATGTAGTGGTAATACTATTATACATACATGTACACCCAGTACTGGCACTGAATGAAAGTATTAGAACACATGAGTGCATGAAACAATAAGTGGCAAGACATCCATCTCAGAATATTTCAGTTCTCAGACATGTCAGATAGTATTATTTCTAAGTTTAACTTCAATTGATTCATTATTTTCACTACATACATGTACCTATATATCTAACACCAGTCCATGTGATGACCTAGTTTTAGCTTGACCATTGATCAGAAACTAGACCCAGCATATACATGTACAGCCCCCAGAGCTATGGTAGGGCAGCTATTTACACATGTACATGTTGCCTCCTGAACTGTATTTCTTCAAGCTGAGGTCAATGTTTGGAAGAGTGACCATAGCAGGCTTCCATACTCTAGTGCGTATTAATCTGATATCTTGAAGGAAAACAATTAACACAATTAACAGAGTATTATTTAATACAGGTAAGGGATCAAGTACATGCTAAGTGACTATATATAGGCCTACAAAGCCTGTCAACCACTAAAGGATAACTATTCTGGTCTGAGAAAGAATAAACAGTTTGGAACTATTTTTATACATGTACTTCGGACAACCCTAAAATCAGAAATTTTCTAGATAGCATAATAAAGGTGAGATAACTCACCTTTCTAAAAAGGTAGCTGAAGGATGTAGATCTTTTGATGATGAAGGGGCATAACCCGGGAGAAAACGTTGCATCGGGTCGAAAAGGTCACATGCACATATTCATATGGTTATGATAATATGCGAGAAATTTGGAAAGAATCCAGCACAACCTCTGATAAGTTGCGTTCAGAAGAAAAGGTAGCTCATTGAAGTAGTTTTTCGACAATCAAGGGACAAAACTCAAAAGAGGTGTATAAAAAAACAAAAGACATTCTCTGTTAAGTTTCAATAACGCTTAGATTAAACAGGTGCTAATCCGGAGTGAGTCATATGATTCAACGTCGCTTTCAACACTATTTCAGTCATATCACAACGTTTGGTTCCTATTCCTTTTCACACCCGGAAACCACATGGGGAGGGTTCTATTCCTTTTAATACCCTGGAGCCGAAGGGTGGAGTCCTATTCTTTTTCACACCCGGGAACCCCACAGGTGCCCCAGTTAGTCGCCTCTTACGATAAGCTATTTGAGGCCTATTCTTATCATGACCTGGAGTGTGCACGATGACACCCTGGGAGCCCCACATGGGCGCTAATCTGGAATTAATCTCCAGATATGTTAATCTTCATTTTGTATACATGTGTATGGGAAAGGGTAAACAAGGCAAAAACATACTTCTGGTCGTCCCTTCACTTGAATCAGTGAATACTTCATATACATTAAACATTCCCACCTAATTCCTGGAAACTTCAATCAGTCACTGTACTTTAAATGTTAAATTTACCTATGGTTTCCATTCATACTGGATAAATTTCATGACTGGAGTCTCCATCTGAGGCCCATAAAGGGGGTTCAATTGACACAGGAATGTACACAGCCAACTGTGAAAAGAAAAAATTAAGATTTGTATCATTAACATTACGATTTATCATTAAGATTTATATCAGTAACATTAAGATTTGTATCGTTATTACAATTTGTATTAATAACATTAAGATTTGTATCATTAACATTACCATTTGTATCATAGTTTCATTGGGACCTGGAGAATATTATCATACTGTTTAAAAAAGAAGATGTAATTACAGGACAGGCGACAATGTATGTAAAATATTGACAGGGTATGGTGCTCAAGGGCGGCTTAGCCAATATGTATACATTGTCAAGTGTAAAATATACGAAACTGAAAAGTGTCAATTGTAACCAATTGTAACCTAGAGCCTGCCTCTTCTGGGCTCAATCCGTGGAAAGCAGGGAAGCCATGATAGGCCTATATTGAATACACCATATGTGGTATTTGAACATACCAGTGATTTGTATAGTGATAACATAGGAAAAAATAAAAAATCGTATTGTCATTGGATACAATTTTTACGGTAATCATAAATGTATAAGTATAAGTATAGTACATGTATTCTCACTGATAATTTGTGGAAAGTTACGATAGAATTATCACTGTAACATAATGTAATGGAACTGTTGTGAATCGTGAAGTAAAATATCACTGAAGTAAGAAGGAATTAATATCCACGGATTAAAAAATCTGTTCAACAAACAGCAACAACTTACAAAATCCAACAACAGGCAGCTGTCAGGGCAAGAATGGTCTGGATAATTCTGCAACGAGAGAGAAATATGTTACATGAATAATGTTGATCTGTCATGGGAAAGTTTGAGTGAAGTCAAAACAAAGGGTTATAAATGTGGTCTCATGAGTCGAATACTGATCTGTCCCTCAATATACATGTAGGTCTGATCTGCCCCCCAATATACATGTAGGTTTGATCTGTCCCTCAATATACATGTAGGTTTGATCTGTCCCCTCAATATAGGTTTGATCTGTCCCCTCAACATAGGTCTGAACTGTCCCTCAATATACATGTAGGTTTGATCTGTCCCCTCAATATAGGTCTGATCTGTCCCCTCAATATAGGTCTGATCTGTCCCCTCAATAGAGGTCTGATCTGCCCCTCAATATACATGTAGGTCTGATCTGTCCCCTCAATATACATGTAGGTCTGATCTGCCCCTCAATATACATGTAGGTTTGATCTGTCCCCTCAATATAGGTTTGATCTGTCCCCTCAACATAGGTCTGAACTGTCCCTCAATATACATGTAGGTTTGATCTGTCCCCTCAATATAGGTCTGATCTGCCCCTCAATATACATGTAGGTTTGATCTGTCCCCTCAATAGAGGTCTGATCTGCCCCTCAATATACATGTAGGTTTGATCTGTCCCCTCAATAGAGTTCTGATCTGCCCCTCAATATACATGTAGGTTTGATCTGTCCCCTCAATAGAGGTCTGATCTGCCCCTCAATATACATGTAGGTTTGATCTGTCCCCTCAATATAGGTTTGATCTGTCCCCTCAACATAGGTCTGAACTGTCCCTCAATATACATGTAAGTTTGATCTGTCCCCTCAATATAGGTCTGATCTGCCCCTCAATATACATGTAGGTTTGATCTGTCCCCTCAATAGAGGTCTGATCTGCCCCTCAATATACATGTAGGTTTGATCTGTCCCCTCAATAGAGTTCTGATCTGCCCCTCAATATACATGTAGGTTTGATCTGTCCCCTCAATAGAGGTCTGATCTGCCCCTCAATATACATGTAGGTTTGATCTGTCCCCTCAATATAGGTCTGATCTGCCCCTCAATATACATGTAGGTTTGATCTGTCCCCTCAATATAGGTCTGATCTGCCCCTCAATATACATGTAGGTCTGATCTGTCCCCTCAATATACATGTAGGTCTGATCTGCCCCTCAATATACATGTAGGTTTGATCTGTCCCCTCAATATAGGTTTGATCTGTCCCCTCAACATAGGTCTGAACTGTCCCTCAATATACATGTAGGTTTGATCTGTCCCCTCAATAGAGGTCTGATCTGCCCCTCAATATACATGTAGGTTTGATCTGTCCCCTCAATAGAGTTCTGATCTGCCCCTCAATATACATGTAGGTTTGATCTGTCCCCTCAATAGAGGTCTGATCTGCCCCTCAATATACATGTAGGTTTGATCTGTCCCCTCAATATAGGTTTGATCTGTCCCCTCAACATAGGTCTGAACTGTCCCTCAATATACATGTAGGTTTGATCTGTCCCCTCAATATAGGTCTGATCTGCCCCTCAATATACATGTAGGTTTGATCTGTCCCCTCAATAGAGGTCTGATCTGCCACTCAATATACATGTAGGTTTGATCTGTCCCCTCAATAGAGTTCTGATCTGCCCCTCAATATACATGTAGGTTTGATCTGTCCCCTCAATAGAGGTCTGATCTGCCCCTCAATATACATGTAGGTTTGATCTGTCCCCTCAATATAGGTCTGATCTGCCCCTCAATATACATGTAGGTTTGATCTGTCCCCTCAATATAGGTCTGATCTGCCCCTCAATATACATGTAGGTTTGATCTGTCCCCTCAATATAGGTCTGATCTGCCCCTCAATATACATGTAGGTTTGATCTGTCCCCTCAATATAGGTCTGATCTGCCCCTCAATGTACATGTAGGTTTGATCTGTCCCCTCAATATACATGTAGGTTTGATCTGTCCCCTCAATATACATGTAGGTTTGATCTGTCCCCTCAATATAGGTCTGATCTGCCCCTCAATATACATGTAGGTTTGATCTGTCCCCTCAATATACATGTAGGTTTGATCTGTCCCCGCAATATAGGTTTGATCTGTCCCCTCAATAGAGGTCTGATCTGCCCCTCAATATACATGTAGGTTTGATCTGTCCCCTCAATATAGGTCTGATCTGCCCCTCAATATACATGTAGGTTTGATCTGTCCCCTCAATATACATGTAGGTTTGATCTGTCCCCGCAATATAGGTTTGATCTGTCCCCTCAATAGAGGTCTGATCTGCCCCTCAATATACATGTAGGTTTGATCTGCCCCCTCAATATAGGTCTGATCTGCCCCTCAATATACATATAGGTTTGATCTGTCCCCTCAATATAGGTCTGATCTGCCCCTCAATATACATGTAGGTTTGATCTGTCCCCTCAATATACATGTAGGTTTGATCTGTCCCCGCAATATAGGTTTGATCTGTCCCCTCAATATAGGTCTGATCTGCCCCTCAATATAGGTCTGATCTGCCCCTCAATATACATGTAGGTTTGATCTCTCCCCTCAATATAGGTCTGATCTGCCCCTCAATATACATGTAGGTTTGATCTGTCCCCTCAATATACATGTAGGTTTGATCTGTCCCCGCAATATAGGTTTGATCTGTCCCCTCAATATAGGTCTGATCTGCCCCTCAATATACATGTAGGTTTGATCTGTCCCCTCAATATAGGTCTGATCTGCCCCTCAATATACATGTAGGTTTGATCTGTCCCCTCAATATAGGTCTGATCTGTCCCTCAATATACATGTAGGTTTGATCTGTCCCCTCAATATACATGTAGGTTTGATCTGTCCCCGCAATGTAGGTTTGATCTGTCCCCTCAATATAGGTCTGATCTGCCCCTCAATGTACATGTAGGTTTGATCTGTCCCCTCAATATACATGTAGGTTTGATCTGTCCCCGCAATGTAGGTTTGATCTGTCCCCTCAATATAGGTCTGATCTGCCCCTCAATATACATGTAGGTTTGATCTGTCCCCTCAATATAGGTCTGATCTGCCCCTCAATATACATGTAGGTTTGATCTGTCCCCTCAATATAGGTCTGATCTGCCCCTCAACATACATGTAGGTTTGATCTGTCCCCTCAATATAGGTCTGATCTGCCCCTCAATATACATGTAGGTTTGATCTGTCCCCTCAATATAGGTCTGATCTGCCCCTCAATGTACATGTAGGTTTGATCTGTCCCCTCAATATACATGTAGGTTTGATCTGTCCCCGCAATATAGGTTTGATCTGTCCCCTCAATAGAGGTCTGATCTGCCCCTCAATATACGTGTAGGTTTGATCTGTCCCCTCAATATAGGTCTGATCTGCCCCCCAATATACATGTAGGTTTGATCTGTCCCCTCAACATAGGTCTGAACTGTCCCTCAATATACATGTAGGTTTTTATCTGTCCCCTCAAAATATATCTGATCTGTCTCTCGGTATACATGTAGGTCTGATCTGTCCCCTCAACATAGGTTTGATCTGTCCCCTCAATATAGGTCTGATCTGCCCCTCAATAAACATGTAGGTTTGATCTGTCCCCTCAATATAGGTCTGATCTGCCCCTCAATGTACATGTAGGTTTGATCTGTCCCCTCAATATACATGTAGGTTTGATCTGTCCCCGCAATATAGGTTTGATCTGTCCCCTCAATAGAGGTCTGATCTGCCCCTCAATATACGTGTAGGTTTGATCTGTCCCCTCAATATAGGTCTGATCTGCCCCCCAATATACATGTAGGTTTGATCTGTCCCCTCAACATAGGTCTGAACTGTCCCTCAATATACATGTAGGTTTTTATCTGTCCCCTCAAAATATATCTGATCTGTCCCTCAATATACATGTAGGTCTGATTTGTCCCTCAATATACGTGTAGGTTTGATATGTCCCCTCAATATAGGTTTGATCTGTCCCTCAATATGCATGTAGGTCTGATCTGTCCCTCAATATACATGTAGGTTTGATCTGTCCCCTCAATATAGGTCTGATCTGTCCCTCAATATACATGTAGGTTTGATCTGTCCCTCAATATACATGTAGATTTGATCTGTCCCCTCAATATAGGTCTGATATGTCCCTCAATATCTGATCTGTCCCTCAATATACATGTAGGTTTGATCTGTCCCCTCAATATACATGTAGGTCTGATCTGTCCCCTCAATATACATGTAGGTCTGATCTGTCCCCTCAATATACATGTAGGTCTGATCTGTCCCTCAATATACATGTAGGTCTGATCTGTCCCCTCAATATACATGTAGGTCTGATCTGTCCCCTCAATATAGGTTTGATCTGTCCCTCAATATACATGTAGGTTTGATCTGTCCCCTCAATATACATGTAGGTCTGATCTGTCCCCTCAATATACATGTAGGTCTGATCTGTCCCCTCAATATACATGTAGATCTGATCTGTCCCCTCAATATACATGTAGGTCTGATCTGTCCCTCAATATACATGTAGGTCTGATCTGTCCCTCAATATACATGTAGGTCTGATCTGTCCCCTCAATATAGGTTTGATCTGTCCCTCAATATACATGTAGGTTTGATCTGTCCCCTCAATATACATGTAGGTCTGATCTGTCCCCTCAATATACATGTAGGTCTGATCTGTCCTCTCAATATACATGTAGGTCTGATCTGTCCCCTCAATATGCATGTAGGTCTGATCTGTCCCTCAATATACATGTAGGTCTGATCTGTCCCCTCAATAAAGGTCTGATCTGTCCCTCAATATACATGTAGGTTTGATCCCTCAATAAAGGTCTGATCTGTCCCCTCAATAAAGGTCTGATCTGTCCCTCAATATACATGTGGGTTTGATCTGTCCCCTCAATATAGGTCTGATCTGTCCCTCAGTATACATGTAGGTTTGATCTGTCCCCTCAATAAAGGTCTGATCTGTCCCCTCAATAAAGGTCTGATCTGTCCCTCAGTATACATATAGGTTTGATCTGTCCCCTCAATAAAGGTCTGATCTGTCCCCTCAATAAAGGTCTGATCTGTCCCTCAATATACATGTAGGTTTGATCTGTCCCCTCAATATAGGTCTGATCTGTCCCCTCAATAAAGGTCTGATCTGTCCATCAATATACATGTAGGTTTGATCTGTCTCCTCAATATAGGTCTGATCTGCCCCTCAATATACAAGTAGGTTTGATCTGTCCCCTCAATATAGGTCTGATCTGTCCCCTCAATATAGTTTGATCTGTCCCCTCAATATAGGTCTGATCTGTCCCTCAATATACATGTAGGTTTGATCTGTCCCCTCAATATACATGTAGGTTTCATCTGTCCCCTCAATATAGGTCTGATCTGTCCCCTCAATATAGGTCTGATCTGTCCCCTCAATATAGGTCTGATCTGTCCCTCAATATAGGTCTGATCTGTCCCCTCAATATAGGTCTGATCTGTCCCTCAATATACGTTTGATCTGTCCCCTCAATATATATGTAGCTTTGATCTGTCCCTTCAATATAGGTTGGATCTGTCACCTTAATATAGGTCTGATCTGTCACCTCAATATAATTTTGATTTGAACCCTCAATATAGGTCTGATCTGTACCATCAATATAGGTCTGATCTGTCCCTCAATATACGTTTGATCTGTCCCCTCAATATATATGTAGCTTTGATCTGTCCCTTCAATATAGGTTTGATCTGTCACCTTAATATAGGTCTGATCTGTCACCTCAATAGAAGTTTGATTTGAACCCTCAATATAGGTCTGATCTGTACCATCAATATACATGTAGGTCTAATCTGTACCCTCAATATAGATCTGATATGTACCCTCAGTATAGGTCTAATGTTTCCCCTCAATATAGGTCTAATTATGTCCCCGCCCTCAATATATATTGGATCTGTACCCTCAGTATAGGTCTGATCTGACCAAAAACACACAGCATGAGGTCAAGGTTCATGTTAAAATCGAGCATAAATCATAAAGGGGCTACTGCATTGGTGATTCGCAAATGAATAGAAGCAACATTATCTTTCCATGCAGCAACAGTACCTTTATGCCTCCCTCAGTGATTAAGGATTTGGAGTTGGACAGAGGAAATAAATGACCAGAGAAGTTGACCAATATGTATTCTATCCAAACCAGTGCAAAGCGGTAGGTCACATTCTTTCTTTGAAGCAGAAATTTTCCTGATACAGGTCGGGCGGTCAGAATTTTGTGATAGGAAATTTTGGTTCGACGGCAGACCCCATGTTGCCAATTTCACAAAATTAACAGTCAGTAAGTAGGGTTTAGCTTTTTGAACTATACCAATCCATGACTGACCTGAAACTGGATATTACATGGCCAAGCAAAAGTTAACAGACAGACGGATAGACAGACAGACGGAAATCATGATCGCTATATATGACCTCGCTTATTGATGGCATTTTATTGGGCTACCTCTAAGATTCATACCAACTCGCCTCCCTCATAGCTATGCTGCATACCTATTCTTTTCTGATATGCCCTTCATTCCAGCGTTTATGGCATTTCTTTTTTCGGCAGAGTTGAGAAATGACTTACCCGTTACCAGTGTTTTCAAAGTTTCGTTTGTTGGAGATATCATTTCATGATTTTGTTCATGCAAAGAGGTGTTTGTATTTTTCCATAAGCATTTGATGTATTTTACGTGGAAGTTCAACGTGATAATTTTGTCCACAGCTTGTACTTTCAGATATTCACACGGATCCAACATGAGATGATGTCCCGGGCTTGACAAATAACAGATGACATCGTCACTTTTATGGGGCTAGCTGAGTATTGGTGGGGAAATGTGTAGGAAATAGTACGACATGAAGCCCCTACAAGATATTTTATAATACTGACTTCTATTAAATGTAGGGTCTGCCAGTTTAACGGGCAAAATCTTCTAGCTGCCGGACCGTCCCCGAACGTGGAGAATGTAGCGGTAGTTATTTTTCATTGGCTGGAGAATTTAAACATGGCGGAAAATTTGTCTTCTCATTACAGGAAAGCTGTGAGAATGCTTGAATAAACTACCCACAAAAAGTTTATAATGGATTCCAAGTCTGAGAGTTAACTTAAAAGGTTCGGTTTCATTATTTTGAGTGCAGCAAATGGCATACAAAGTATCGGTTTTTGACTGCTGGACATTTTGCTCCTGCAGCTAAATCGATTCATTTAGTATCAGTATTATAAAATATCTTGTATAGGGGCTGCATGTCGGACTATGTAGGAAAATGTCTGTGTACATACCGATATAATGTGTGAAGAGATGTTCATATACACACCCATTTTATCGGGGTGTTCTGACCAAAGTGTGAAGAGATGTTCATATACACACCCACTTTCTGGGGGTGTTCTGACTTCAGATTATGATTATTAGTGAATTCAATTTGAGTTAGAATATTTAAATTATATTTTTCAGTGATCTTGCATTTGTTTGGACATTAAACTATGATGGATGGCAATTAGATGTTTTTTTGTCAATTTTTATTAGCATTTCCTAAATGACACTTCAAAATAATTCACAATCAAATATCAGCATCACGATAGAATATTCACACAATATGAAAATAAAATTAACCCTTCAATTTAATTGTAACATAGTTTATTAAAAATATCAATCATGAGTTTGTATTAAATTCAAGTTAAAATTTAAGATGAATTCATATGAAACTACCAAAATTGATATTTGATGCCCCATGAGCAGCAGATTGAAGATTTGTGGTACAAAATCTCTCTTCAACTATGAGCAGTCAAATATGGAGAACGTTATTTGGGTGTTATGGACTGATATTGAATCGTATACATGATCATATAAAATTGCAAATCCTATAAGATCTGGATCGTATAGGGTGCAAAATACTACACTTGTGTTGTGGTTATGATGCTTTGGGATTTATTAGTATAGCACAACTCTGTAGTACAGTAAAACACTGCTATAGTGAATACTATACCGGCAATGTAGTATATTGTAGAAACCACAAAATACTTCAATTGTGTTGTGGTATGCTTGTTTTTTTAATTAGCATAGCTGAACAACTTTGTATAGTACCGGTACAGTAAAACACTGCTGTGGTAAATACTACACAAACACTGTAGTAAACTATAGAAACCACAAAATACACAGATGTGTTGCAGTATGCTTGTTTTTTTTTATGATTTTTTTTTTCATAGTATAGTGGGCTAGCCATATGACGTCATTCAAAGCGTCGCCATGTGCGAAATATCAGAATTTGAAGACGAAAAAACAGCATCTATTGTTTTATTTCATGAGCAATTTATAGCATGGTTTGGCTTGATAGGCAATAAAAAAATCTCAAGTGTTAGAATATAACGTTCAATGATTCATTTGCACACATATATACTCACTAAACTTGAAGGATGCATGCTGTAATCAGACCGATTAGATGACCCTCTCTCGACTTCTCATTCGTGGTCATTTTTGATTGCCAAAAGAGTTCCAACTAAGGGAGGTAATCGCGGCGGTTTTCCAAAAAAAAATCCATAAGTAAAATTAGCAAAATGATGCATATCCAAACATGGAAATTAAACGATTTTGGCTTTAAAAATTGCGGAATATTATAAATCTCGATTATTTGCCAAGTTATAGTAAGGTGGTGGGAGTGCATGCTGGAAATTTGTTAAATGAATGATAGAGGGCATATTTTAATTAAGCAGAAATTTCAAATAAAATTCAATATAAAATCAAGTTTATGAAGGAATCCCATTAAACCCATATATTCCCGGAGGAAAATTTTCTCCGTATTTTTCAACAGTGAATTCGGAGGTACAAACACATCCATTGTGGTGCGTAATTTAGTTGGTATTGGCTATTTAAATATATATATATATATCGCCTTTCAATCGGGAATTCTCGGAGAATTTCGCCGATATTTCACTCAGGAGATTCCGAAGAAAATTGGCCAATGTTACCGAGTTTGCTAGTCACGAACAGATGGAGAACAAAGGTCGCCGAATGCAGACAAAAGAAACACGACAGGGGATCGTTTCTTTGGTCTGCCAGATTTATCTCCCATCCTTCAGCCAGCTTCCTGCAGTCGGTCCCGTGTTGTACGCCATAGACGATTTGGCGAATTCGTGTCTACTTTTTTGAACAAGTATGGACCATTTACAGCACAATTCATGATGGTAGGTCAATCTAATAAGATTTTATTACTTTATCGAGCCTATGCGAACAGTTATAGAGGTAATTCAGAACAGATATCATGGCATTTAAAAACAGCCTAGCAAGCCTAAGTATAGCTTAACAACACTGTCTCACAGTAAAACATTGCTGTAGTAAATACTACACTGACACCGTAGTAAACTGTAGTAACTACAAATTACCACAAAATACTACACTTGAGATATGGTATGCTTTGTTTGTAGTATAGACGAAAATCCTGTGACGTCATCGCTGATTGTAAACAGACTGCGCGCCTCTACTTCAGGGCAAAACATTGAAAGTTTCAAGGGAGACAACTCGATTAACATGCAGATTTATAGGCAGTCGCCCCAAACGGTTATCATTTATAGTCGTGGTTTAGCGTCGTATCTTGAAACGAAATTTATGGATATGATTCATTCGTCACAAAACTTAAATTCGTTTTTGTATATAAAATATTTTCATGACAAATACTAAGCAAATGAACATTTTAGCAGTGAATAAACTAAGGCCTTCAGTACGGCATATACCGGTACGTTACATTGCCGTTACATTGAGCTACCGGGTGATTTAATTTTCATATTTCATGTCCTACGGAAGTTTGAATTTGAACTTCATTATTATAAGATGCCTTGTCTTCTTTATGGGGCTACGGTAATACGACTATATATTTAGAAATATAATTTGTACTAATGGTACGGTACCATTGTTTTTACAAAACACAATACTTTCGTATCCGTTCTGACCAAATTGTCATTTTCTGTTCATTTGCCACTTTGATCGAAAGCAATCTAGTGTTGCAATGCCGCTTTTTATAAGCTGTGACTTACATCAAATATCGTTTTGAATCGAGGTCTTAGGTGTCGTTTTAGCCTCCGGATATCTATTGGTCCCAACCTAAGCTTTTTTTTTGGAAGCCTGTCTTGGCGAATTTGGTTTAAAATCTCGGCAAATCGTGTTATGCGTGTACAAGTAAACATCGCAAGAAATAGCTGAAGATATATATTATTTATGAAAATAATTCATGGCATTCATATTTTCATGATCCCGAAATACTGAGATGAAAATATGTATTTAGGTTTTCATTTATGGATGCGTTTGCAAAGGACAGTTATCAAAACCTATATATTCAGGAATATCGCGAAAAAATCGCGTCACATCGGCACCATCTTTTCCCATTAATATTACAAGGAAACTGCTAAAGAAACAGAAATGATATTTTATTTCATGATCCTATAATACTAGACAAGAAATTTATGCATTTAGATTTATATTTTACAGGAGCCTTTTCAAGTAAAGTTATCAATACCAAGTGTCGGTATCGCGAAAAATTCCTGGCGAATTGACACCATCTTTTCCGATAAATATTACAAGAAAACAGATACAGCAATAATATTTATATTTTCATGATCCTATAATACTCGAGATGAAAAATAAACAGTTAGATTTTTATTTTATGGATGCGTTTTCATAGTAAGTTACCGGTATTGAAACCTGGTGTCGGTATATCGCGGAAAATTCGCGGCGAATACAATCTAACTATTCTTGTAAACATTACATGAAGAACGAAGAATATACAAAAACGTTTATATTTTCATGATCCTATAATACTCAAAATGAAAACTATTTATTTAGATTTGTATTTTATGGATGCGTTTTCAATGAAAGTTATTAAAACATTTTGTGTCGGTGTATCGCGAAAAATTCCCGTCGAATCGACATTTTTACGTTAAACTTCTCGTCGTGAGGTGAAAGTAATGTGTAGTAAAAGATATATTTCTGAAACGGGTATCTGTACAGGTTTAATAATAAGTAAACAGAATCAAATATCGAAGAGATACAGGCAGAGTTATTAACTGTTGGTTAGGCTACCATCTCCGGCGTATCCCCCGTCATATTTTCGCGGCCGTGCCCACTACCCTGTAGGCCTAGGTTTAAAGATTGCTAGAATGTCAAGTTACTGAACATATGCCATAAGAATATTTTTTAAAGCAATGCATGAATATAAGTTCTGTGTCTAATGTATCGCATCCATAAATTTCCTCCGATATATAACGCTAAATCACGACTATAAATGTGAGCCATCTTAGGACATTGCCTATTAATTTGCATGTTAATCGAGTTGTCTCCCTTCATACCAAGCGCTTTCTGCCAGCAAGTTTCGCGCGCAACACCGGAAGTGGAACCCGATTGTAAACATTGGCAACCCGTGTATAGTAAAGCACTGCTGAGTGCTGTAGTAAATTGTAGTAACTATACCTCATCTACTACAAAATACCTCACTTTACTACAAGTTTGCAGTAGTATTTTGTGGTAAAGTGTGGTATATTTTCACAAGGGAATAGTTATACCATAACTTTCAACATAAATTAGAGTATTCCATGAATGGATTGGATGTACAGATTTTTTATCTACTAAGTCAGGTTCTAACTCTCCATGATGTTGTTGTTTAAACTTGTTTTAAGCCTGGTTTAAACTTCGCTCCAATATAGCTTCTTCAAATAACACAGCTATCCGGACTCTTGTTAAACTTTATAATAGTGTTATAAAGCCAATCAATTCCTATGCCTCTGAAATCTGGGGAAATCAGGCATTTAGCAAGAAACCAGATTTACTTGATAACTGGGATAAACTTATCTCTAATGTATCAACAATAAAAATATGCAAGTCCATTCTACAATTACCAAAGAAAAGCAGCAACCTTGGTTCATTAGCAGAGTTGGGTGTCTACCCCCCGAGCATTGACATAATAATTAGCATGATGAAATACTGGCTTAGATTGGAGCAAATGCACCCATCCCGCACACTGTACAAAGCATATCTGGCTGACAAAACACTCGGAAAGTACAGTTGGTTTTCTACTATCAAACATATCCTTCAGTCACTGAATCTTTCATGCTACATAGATAAGTTTCGTCCATCAAATAACACAATCAAGAAAACACTTCATGACAAATTACTTAGCATGTTTGACAATATTTTCTCCGAGCACGTGTCTCGAGACAATAGCAAACTCAGAACATACAGTAAAGTCAAAACTAAACCTGCATTCTCGCCATATCTTGATTATATTAAGGATGCTACATTGCAAAAAACACTTACTTTTCTTAGACTGAGTATTACTAACTTAAAAATTGAAAGAGGACGTTATTCTAAAACACCCTTATCTGAACGACTTTGTAAAAACTGTAATCTTAATAAAATAGAAGATGCAGGGGCGTCGCTAGGGGGGGGTCGTCAGGTGCGAACGACCCCCCCTTGGACGCGCCAAAAAAAAACAGAAGAAAAAGCAAAAAAAAACAAACAAAACAAAAACAGAGAAAACGAAAATAAAAACAAAACAAAAAAAGCAAAAGGGAAAAGAGAGAAATAAAAAATGCCGTCCACTTTTGATTTAGTGGGAAGAGGGGGGGGGGGGGGCGAATATCTTTGGGCCCTCCACTTTTCAGCATCCCTAACTGACCATGTCCCAACATAAAAATTACAGATAGAGTGCCAGGACGTGCAGTGGTGTGTTATAGGCCTGTTATGTTTGTGTCAAACCAGGAAGTCAAATGGAGTCCGGCATATTCTTCAATATCGATGCGGGTTTTTGCGAAACAAATGTGAAAATAGAACCATAAATCTATATACATTGTGTTCAGATTTGTTTCCGAGAAAACGCGTAAAACGCATCTCCGGCAACCGGAGACCCGGAGCTTCCAGGGCCTAGGCGGCCCCTGGACCCTCGCCTGTCAGGTTGTGCGAATCGCTCATTTTAGCTTTGTGTAAATGAATGGCTCTCATATTGGTTCTAATGTTCCATGAGTTCATCGCCTTTTTATGTGTTTTTTTTAATGTGTTAAATATAACTAGAAAGTCAAATGGATTCGCGGGCATGAAGTATGATTTTTTCAATATCGATGAGTGCTTATAAATGCGAAACATACGTGAAAATAGAACCATAAATCGGCATATATTATGTTCGAATTTATTTCTGGGAAAACGCTTAGAACACATCTCTGGAGATCTGGAACTTCGGAGCTTCCGGGGCCTAAGCGGCCCGTAAACCCTCGCCTGTTGGTCTGTGAGGATTTTCTTGTTTTATCTTTGCGTGAATGAATCGTATCGGTAGGCATATTGGTTTCCCTCCCAAGAACTAAAAGTCATCGTTTTGTATGTTTTGAATATAACTAGAACGTCAAATGGATGCAGGCATGAGGTGCGATGTTTTCAATATCGATGCATGCTTATAAGTGCGAAAAATCGTGAAAATAGAATCATAAATGTGCATGCAGTATGACCAGTTTTATTTCCGGGAAAACGTTCAGAACGCATCTCCGGCAATCTAGGACCTCGAACCTTCCGGGGCCTAGGCGGCCCCTGGACCCCCGCCTGTTGGGCGACATTCCGGCGACACTTGGTTAGCCTACGAGGTATATCGGCCCAAAGCATTATCATTGTGTTTTCAAGATGACAAGTCTGAAGAGAATAAAATATAATACTGATATTTGACAAATGATGTGTTAGTTTAATTGTTGGAAATCGCTCAGAATGCATCTCATGCCATCTAAGGTCAAAAAACCTCTATAATATAACCCTAAATCTGCATACATTATGTTCAGATTTAATTCCGGGAAAACGCTTAGAACGCATCTCCGGCGATCTAGGACCCCGGAGCTTCCGGGGCCTAGGCGGCCCCTGGACCCTCGCCTAAAGTGCTATGATAGTCGACCCCCCCTTGAAATATCCTAGCGACGCCCATGAGATGAATGGCACTTTGTGTTAGAATGTCCACTTTATAGTAAACAACGTCGTGACACCATGCAAACTATAATGCAAAAGCATCCACCTGCTCTCTCTATGACTCTACAAGATATATTCCATATATTTTTAGACCCCCCTTTCAACCTAGCATATACAGTGTCAAAATTTATCAGCTATTGTATCTCTGCAAGATCTCCATAGGTCCACATTATATACATGTACATGTAGTTCATAATACATGCCTATCTATCCTTATAAGTTATATCTTGATTAAACTCATCGACTTAGATTGGTCATAGTACATGTATAGCCTATATGGCCTTATCTATTTGTGTATTGTACCTTGCCCCATGAGGGCTGTTGTTATTCTTTCGGTACAATAAAATTGAATTGAATTGAATTGAATTGCATGCCATAGCTGTCAAGCAGCAAAATTATGTCGGATTTCTGTCGCCAGAGCACAGTGATAATTCATTGGTTTTTAGCATGAACTGATTCTTTACAAGAAAAATTTATATACCTACCCTTTATTGGGTGAATTCCTCATACAAAACTGTACTAAAATAGGCAGAACTATTCCTATAACACCCCAAAATCCAGTCAAAACGATCAACGGCAGCTCGTAACCCATCTTGCTTCTCGACCGCTGAAAATCATGTGACAGATGCTCGAACATTCGCAACTTCTCGGGGATCTCCGGTTTGAGAATCGGTCCCTTCGTAGATTTCCGCTCGGGAGTTCCGAATGATGCTCGAAGTGACGTCAGTACGGAAGTTATCTCCCCTCGACCGTAATTCGAGCACTGCAGCATTTGGGCCCCCAAGTCATCTAGTCTCATGCACGAAAATGGCTGAAAATTTCCCACTTTAGAGATCACTGAAAATAAGGTTGCGCTATTTTCCTACTTTGCAAGAATACAATAACTCGGGGCTAGTTTTGAACCAAAAAGTATATCTTACTATTTATCAGGGACTATTTTGTTCAAGAGTTGCCCAAAATGCTAGACACAAAGCCATTTCACACGGAACACTTGGCTGCAGGCACCCACCCCGAAAAAGATAATATTCTAAGGTACACACAAAGTAACATGTGGTAGTGCATTGCTATCAAAGGATAAGCAAAAGGAGAACACTATATATCATGAACGCTGTCGGCGTAACACATATCTGACAGTCGGGGGGATACAATCTGTTGCCATGAGAATGATTGCTCACTGACACATAGTTTTCTCATTCGTTCAGCTTAAGTTCACCGGTACTGCTATCAGCTGGCATTGGTTGGGGCGTTGAGTTGAGCACACTCTCAGAAGATGCCACGAACTGACGGTTATTTAATACAGAATATGATCCTTTGACTTTAACGCAATGTAGGACGTATAGTCTGCCATCCTGTATCCCGATACACAATCTAAGCACTGTTACAGGCACAGATTTCTGGAAGAACTCTCTCAGTTCTCGAGGGCGTCCTTAATGAAGTCGTTGTGAGCGAAGGACTCAATCTCTGCGCCCAATTCCGTGTTATTTTCCCATGTTGGACATCACAGTACTGGGCTCTCTAAAGAAAGCATAGGAAACGACCCCTCCTCTCGAAAATCCTAACGACGCCCATGGTTCTCCGTTTTTTCTGGACGGCTTTGTGCGTACAAAGGGGTACAAAGACAAAGGATTCATCCACGCAGTTTAAATTAAAATGAACAATGAATACATATTTCCAGAATAACCTGACCAAAAACAAACAGACGAACTTGTACAAAGTGGATTATTCTTTTCTTCTATTTGTATCTCCCCTGCTCTCTCCTTGTTATTTATTTATTCTAAATTATAGCGCTTGTAAAGATATTAAATGCACTAAGAAATGTACCGTGAAATTTAAATAAAACACTGAGTTGATGAGACGAGAAATCCGTATGGGAAGCAGCCCGTAAACTACAATTTCAATCAAGGCACACTCCCAGAGTAGTGGAGTCCGAGGAATCCAGTGTCGGTACCAGTATTGTATGTTCGATGTTGCCATCTCTCACACTGGGGAATTTTAGTCGCATGTTATATATAAGTCGTATGAAATAGAACAGTTCTTATTTCATCATACACATCCCGCGAGACTCGCTTCTTCGAGTCATCTCGCTATCACGAAGGCATGACTCTCTGATGAGAATGCCTATTTCATGCAACAACTAGTTACATGCTACAAATGGGAGACTAGAATGAAACTAATCTGTGGGACATCTGGACAAATGGGAGAATTCTGCAAATTGCATCATGAGAATGAATCTCGATAACATGACAACACATGGATACATGATTTTTTTCACAAAGTTTTAACACTCATTCGCTAAAAATTATCTTATTGTTCAAAAATTGATTATTTGGAAAACAGATATTCTAAATCACTCCATCAAGAAGAGAAGGGGGATGAAGCATGAATAAGTGCTCATTGCGTATCGAGCGAGACCGTTATATATAGGGGATCCCTCGAGAACACAGGCCCGCAAAACAAGAGTTTTGGGGGGTGTGGGCGGTGGTATTAGGGTGAAGTGTCGAAGTATGGGGTCTCTATATATAACCCCATGCTTTATATAAATCAACATATATAAAGCATGGGGTTATATATAGAGACCCCATATTTCGACACTTCACCCTAATACCACCGCCCACACCCCCCAAAACTCTTGTTTTGCGGGCCTGTGCTCGAGAACAACGACTTTGCCCGACTTGTGGGGTAGTAGACATGGTAGAGAACGAAATTCTTGCAGTAGAGAACGAAATTCTTTTCCCATTAGCGTGCAAACCGTAATGTTAACAGACGTGTTGATGTATTTATCAAGGTTGACAATATGATTCCTGACTTATTAAACGCACAAAATGAGCTGGATACAGGGGTTTTTTCTAATCTATTATGTGATGCCAGAAGTTCTGTATTTTATGAACTTCTGGTAAAGCTGATCGGACTCAATTAATACGATAGCGAAGTATACATTTGACTATTTTGTGCAGTATAAATGACTGGATGGTATCATGCAACATTCTCAATATTATAAAGTCTGTTCAACGGTGCATAAGTTTACGTCACTGAATGTCCTTTACCCGGTGGGATATTTTTATATTTTATATATACTAATGCCATTTAGAAAGTAGGTATAAGGTAACAATGATATCCAATTATTTTTCGGATGACACTTTCTTTATACAGCACAAATACTAGTGCTGGATGGGTCCGTCCCATGCAAGACTCGAGCCCGCGCCCTCAGATTTTGGCACCAAATCGCCAGCAGTATATGCAAGTGCACTAGACCACTCGGTCACATCAGCTTCCATAAAAGAGAAATTTCGGAGATCGGAGTCTGGATTACGTACATTTAATACCCCTCTGATAGGCTGAAAATGGCACAGCTCCTAAATCCGACATTATATATTTACCAATGCCATTTAGAAAGTAGGTAACAATTATATCTAATAAAATAGAAGCTGGGGTGACCGAGTGGTTTAGAGCGCTTGTATTTACTGCTGGCGATTTGGTGCCAAACGCCGAGGGCGCGGGTTCGAGTCGGACACGGGACATCCAGCACTTGTATTTGTGCTTTATCAAGAAAGTTTCATCCGAAAAATAATTCGACACAATAATGTTTATATCTACCGGTACCAGTACTGTATTGTTTGCTATTGTTTCTTGTTACAAGAGAGAGAGAGAAGTAAGGTTTAACGTCGCGTTCAGCAATATTTCAGCTATATAGCGATGATCAAACAAAATTCTAAGTACCGGTATTCAAGTTAATGAGATTGTTTGTTGACTTGCCTTTGACCTTAATGGCATAGCTGAGCAATAAAGAAATGTAAATCTGTGTCATTTACCGCCAACAGAGAAAGCGGCCGGTATGCCAAACCACCGACTCGGCCGATGCAGTACCCGTAGTCTCCTTAAGTTATTATGTGTCTTTTGCTACCAATATTCTTCTTCTTGTCAGAAATAATTTCAAGAAGACAGTTAGCCGTCTGTTAATGTAGACAACAAAATAAGATTACCTATATAATAAGATACGAAAATGTTTGGGTACGAAACGGACTGGGTACGAATCGGTTCAGGTCGATTCGGTTTGGGTACGAAATGTATCCCGGGCTACAACCAACGCTGAAACGAGTGAGTGAGTGAATAGAATTTAACGTCGCTTTCAGCAATATTTCAGCTATATCACGACGAACCAACTAAGCACCACCCAGCCCAGTTGTGTTCTTGCCACTTCAAAGAAGAAATCTTTGAAGCAGCATGGAACCAGGCACCCTCCATCCACCCTATAAAACACTGAGGACAGCACACAGACAATACGTTTACATGGTGCAATAAAGACAAGTGATATTACAGTGCTAGACATCACAGTATCAAGTTCCTGTCGCTTCTCAGCAAAATGCATTGAAGCAACAGGAACCTGCACCCACCCAACCACCCGCTACGCTGAACGAGAATAATAGCTTTCCAAGTTGAAGCGGTTAGGATTAGATTGCTGACAGAAAAGATTGTAGAGGTGTCAAAATCTTTTTAAATCCGAGTCCAAATGAATCGAAAAAGCTGAATCCGATGAATCACGTGATTTAATTTGCATGCTCTTGTCACGTGATCTCATTTGCATATGTCGAAGTCTTCTGCTGGTGACAAGACTCCAGGTCAGCGTGGTGAACTCGAGAGGGTAAACTTTGGACCAACAAACATGTAATCCAATACTCACTTGGTTTATTTGAACAAATGAATGCTGCAGTTCTATCGACATAATGTGTAATGTGAGCTGGAAGTGAACAGATTGGATCTCTCACAGCAGACCGACTGCGCCGCAGAAGGCGAAGCCCCGTTTCTCCCATTCAGTGCCATTTGGGGTCACGATCGATACGGATACTGCCTGTGAGTGAGCCCAGCTTCAGATTGTTTTGACATGCATCTGCTGTAAAATAATATAGGATTATTTCCTGTTGGCTCTATATGGTAAGTTGTTGCTTTTGTCTATGGTAAGTAAATTTTCGTCTACCCAGATTCCATCCAGCTACACTTAAATCAACCTGTGTAACCATCTGGGTCATCTTTTCGCGGTAAGCCTTCTGGATGGCGAACCGTACGGGTACGCAAATGCACTTAAATTACGACAAGTGGACAGGATACATATCTAGGCATAATCTAGTATATATCCATCATAACATGATAAACTTAAATAACAGAACTTGTAAAATAATGTAGGCTAACAGAACTTGTAAAATAATGTAGGTTAGCCAAATAAATGTGAAAGTTTTCTTTCAACAGTGAAAAGTTTCGGCCAAAATGTCTCGAGTTATCTCCCTTGAAGTTGACCAAGCAGAAGCTGAGCATTTATTAAATGATTTAACACACCACTAGATCAATTATGGTATAAGATAATAAAATTAAGTTACCATACATATACTGGTTTTAATTACGGTAGATATTATTGGCTCTATATTGTACAATCATGGTACAATCCAGCTCATAATGGAAAATTTGTATACACGGTATTGAGCATCTTTCAATTATAACAGGATTGTTCAATGCATATCAATTTGAACAATCTTTCGCCCCTGGTGATTCACCTGGTGACCATGGCTTTGAAGATTTGAAATGAACAATGACTACTGTTCTGACAGTCAATTTTTCATTGGTCGTTAAAAATAACAACAACTGATGTACCGCCAACTTTGTCACTTTCTTTTTTATCTGGAGTTCTGGACATGTTAACTCAAAGTATCAGACCTATTGCACAGTGCTTTGCTTGATGAGAGATGGAAATGTCTCTCCAGCTACATTCTGAAGGTTTCCAACCAGAAACAAATTTAGGTATTTCTGTTGGATTGTATGGTAGCCTCAGTTGGAGAAAGAATCAAAATAATAGTTAAAGGAATGTTTAATACATTTTTCTTTCATCAATTTAATTGGACCCGGCCCAAGTGGGTTGAAATTCCTTAATGGTGAACTGCAAAGCTTTCCGATGTTCTACTAAAATGTCAGAAATCAAGGCCTTTGTAGTTATAGTTGTTCATGTGTGGTAATAGTTTTGTGAATTTTCTTTTTCTGAGTATATAATAAGTCAAACTTATACCACCAGAAAACGGGAGTCACAACTTTCGAAAATGTCATTGATTGCCTCCCACTGTTTCTGGAACATACTGATGTTATAGTGGTCCTCACTCATTCACCCAACGTAGCATTTAAAATGATACATTAACTAAAACTTGAATGAGGGAGACCTCTATAACGTCATAACGTTATACAAGCAAAGAGAGACGGCCGATGTAAGTTTTCAATACGGATTTAGAAGATAACTTTAATATTGTTATTAGTAAAATTTTGCAAAATATATTTGCCCCAAAATCATATAACAGTTATATCACATTTCACAAGATGTAGCAACATTTTAGAAAACAATTAAAAGCTTTACAGTTCACCTTTAACATTCATGCATATTTCTATTTCTACCAGTACCATGTCATTGTTTCCTATGCTTTTAGGTGATGTCGAGGGCACTTTTCCAGAGATGTAGCTCGATGTACAGACTGAGCAGTTGCCATGCTAACAACAAATATTTCTCTACCCAGTTCACTATTGACAAGAACAATTGGGATGTCAAGTCACAATATGATGCCATTGTCATCGGTGCAGGTAAATGTTGTATTCACAATACGTTTATCAATACGGTAACTAATTCTCTTAGATGTTTTAAAGTTTTCTAATAGTAGACTGTGTGTTTGATCAAAAGTCCTTAATTGTACACACAGGCCCTCCCTCAAAACAAGAGTTTTGAGGGGGTGTGGGTGGTGGTAATAGTGAAGTGTTGAAATATGGGGTCTTTATACATAACCCCATAAAAATACATCAAGGTGTGAAACACACTTTGGAAAAATAAACGGTTTACCTCCAAACAAAATACATCAGCATATTCTACAATTATCACTCTATATATTTCCGTCGTCAAGTTAGTAACTTTGTGCAATTTTATACCTTTGCCGGGCAATTCAAAATCCAACGTAACTGCCCATTCACCCTGGCACAGCGAGATGATGGCCCGCTTCTTTCTCAATTCTGATTGGTCAGTCACGCCACGCCTCCGGCAAGAGAGGATTCCAGCAGTGTTGTAATCACTAGCTAATAATCCTCAAGTTTTATTTTTGCAGGGCACAATGGGTTGATATCAGTAAGTATAGAAATTCTTATAATAATTAAATAATAAATAAATAATTACCTTCAATTTATATTGTTTTGCATACTCATGTAGAAATAGAAGACTTCATACAAACTGTCTTTCTAAAAGACATGCATGATTTTCAAGTCACACTGAAAGAGTTAACTCTGGCAGTATACCAGTGATAAACTAATAAAATTCTGCTTTCTAACTTTAATATTCTTGGGCAATATGGTTCCCCCCGGCAAACCAACTGGTGCATTGAAAAGTGACTCCCAGTGTAAATTTCTGGTTTGTAATCTTCCTCTCCTGCCTATATGTTCAGCCTGGTATGTACAGATTTTAAGCATTGATAGCTGGTATAATTATGGTATGCATCAAATTATCGCATAGATTCCAAGAAAGGACCATTATGCTTATACTAATGATAAATTTGGTAATTTGAAGTCCATACTGTAGCAATCGGAATGAGAGGGAGATTACAAACCACAAATTCAAGCAGGGAGTCCATCATCAATGCACCTGCTGGTGCAAACGATTGAATCTTGTGTCTAAGAAATTAGAGTGGGAGAGGAAGATTAATGTGAAAATTACATTTAAACTATTTTGGAGAAGATCCTCTTTGAAAGAAAACTTTGAAAGCACTTTCACCACAGCACTCTGCAATTGCCTTCTGTTCACATATTCAGTTCACCTGAGCAATTTTTAACATGGTCTTAAATAGAAATTATTTCAATATCACACGATTTTTGCCGAGGAAAGTGTCCGGAGGGGTGAGTCACTATTGCTGTACTTCATTTAAAATTGTCCATATGTTTGGTGATTCTTATTTTTTATGTAGCTGCCCAAGACTGAGTGGTTTGGCCTCGGGGTATTGTCGTTGCCATGTACGTCCGTCCATCCGTACATCCGTCTGTCCGTTACCCCATTTTAGGAAAAACCGCTTGAGATACAGTGACCAAATATTTTGGGAACTTATTCATCTATTTATAAATCAGACGCCTATCGAAAATGGCTCCTCTCTGCCCATATTTTACCGAGTTATGCCCCTTTACAGATGTATCGATTTCATATTTTGTGATATATGCTTGAATGTAATCAACTAAATCTGCATAACTGTGTTTGATACAGCTACTACATTTTGGAAACTTATTTATATAGCTGGTCGCCTCAGCCTTATTTTATGGAGTTAAGCCCCTTTCAGGTGCAATAATTTTCATTTTTGTGATACATGTACATGCTTGACTGTAACCAGTTATATCTAATTAACTGTGTTTGGTACAGCTTGCAAATCGGGATGAAACTTTTTTATCTAGTTGTATTCTAAATGCCTACAAAAAAATTAGTCCTTTCTGCCCATATTTTATGGAGTTATGCTCATTTTCGGATCTAATAATCTCTGATAATTTGTAATATATAGTTGAGTGTACAAGTTATGCAGATCCGTGTTCGGTACATCTACTAAATTTTGGAAACTTATTTATCTACTTGTATTCTAGATGCGTACAAAAAAATTATCATCTTGGCCCTTATTTTATGGAGTTAAGCCTCTTTCTCAAATTCTGGGTGTAATAATCTTGGATATGCTTGAATGTAATATTAACCAGTTATATCTGAAGAACTGTGTTCGGTACAGCTACCAAATTATTTGTTTACTTGTAGAAGTAAAACAAAAATTATTCGCCTTGGGCCTTATTTTACAAAGTTAGGCCCCTTTTGTGATGCTTGAATGCAGCTGTTATATCTGTAGAATTAATGATATGCTCTAAAAAGGACAATTCTGAATGATTACAAAATGTAGTAAATATAGCCATAATATGTTGCACATTCTCAGCATATTTCTCAAGTGCTTGGGGAAAGCCGAGGGGTTTTGTGAGACTCACCCTCATGTTTTTATTCTTAAAGGCGGCCTACCTTCAGAAAGCTGGTCTGAATGTTTGTGTTGTAGAAAAACGTCATGTGATTGGAGGAGCAGCAGTAACAGAAGAAATTGTACCAGGTAGATTTCTCAAGAAACTCAATTACAACTCTGAATTAACGGTCAGTCATTTCTCTGGATGACATGGATTGTGATATGGAATGTTCAGCTGAAATAAATAAACTGAAGTTTGTTGACTACGTTTACTTTTGTACAAGTGCATATTTACATCAGAAATTGCATACTTCTTGTTTTGCGTTATATATGCCACCATAGACTGGACCCAGCCCCTATTTCATAATGTATTTTAAAGGGGAAGCAAAAGGAAGTAACTCTGCCTATTAAGAAATGCTTGAAACAGGGACTGGACGAAACGTCACAAGGGAGCTATATTGTGCATTTTTTGTCACCAATGAAAACTCTGTATTCTGACCCCGCCCCCAACTCAAAGGATTTGATTGGTCCGTTCATATACACACTTCAGAAGCAATGCGTTCATGTGACGTCAAAAATGAGAATGACGTTAACGGTTACTACCATGACCTTAACAATGGGAATGACGTTACTGCCGAGACGTCACAGTATGGCGTTAAAATGAAATTGATACAAATATTGCGACCGAAGGTAAAAACATGTCAATCGTCCAGACTAACCACGCCTCCAGATGGAATCTTTACATGACGAAACCTATCAAATCGTCCAGTCTCAAAAATAATTTTTTCATTTTTTTTTTTCGTTTTATTTTTCATTTAGCAAACGTATATATTTATTAAGGATCATTTTATTATTATTAAATAGTACATATGGAGTAGAGACTCATCCAGTCTAATGCCACCATACAACATCAGTGCATCAAAGTAAACAAAAATATATTTTCTGACATGTTGTATAAAGTGAAATACATGTACATTTAATGCTGGAATTCTATCTTTTCAACTCATTACAGTACCATGGTACTTCAGCTTTCCTTCATGTATATATACATTGTATTACATATTTCCTAGAATTAATTGCCTTTTAATCGTCTTTTTCTTAACTGCAGGTTTCAAATTTTCCAGAGCCGCTTATTTACTAAGCTTAATGAGGCCACAGATAATCACAGACCTTGAACTGAAAGTAAGTTTCTGAATATGTTATGTATTGCTGTCCAATCTGAGAACTAACATCATACATGATCTACCCTAATATCAGAAGCAAATCATGAACTAGTTTGTAACAGATTAGAATAGCGAGACAGCACTGGCACTCGTCAAACCGAAACCACTGACACCATTAGACTGAGACTCTTGCCCTAATCTCTACACACGAAACACAGCATTGACATGTGGGGGATCAGGGGTGAGACTATTTATATTTAATAGGCTGAGTATTTGAATTCCAGCATCAGTTCATCTCCCTTAACTCTATGCCCCATGGAGGTTTACTTCCATTGCTCCCTGGCGATGTCACTTGACGCCCATTCTTCGTCCATGATGATGCCATTTGACGCCTTATGTAATAAATTTATTAATTAACCTCACTCAATAATATTTTATTTCAGGAAATATTAAACATGCTAAACTATTGGTCAGTGTAATAGTAAAAAAAAAATTAATAAACCCTTGACACCAACCCTCCAATAGATTTGTACCTGACAATTTTCACGTGATCACCGAAAAGGTCTATGGGGCAGCATAGAAAAGCCTATATGGTTTAGAAAGGGGCGTCATCATGGGGCAAAGAGTTAATGCATCACTTGGTTTTTGTTTAAACCTGCGTACACACACACGAAGCATCATCGTCTTACTGTGTAACTAGGTTTTGTAAGGAGGGAAGTGTTGGCAAATACATTCTATAATCTTAGGTTACACACTTCTAGTTAATTTGCCTCTGCTAATATTTACTGAAACACCTGAAACTATGGACTATCAATAAATAGTATGGTACTGTAGGTGGTTCAATACCTGAGAAGGTTCAGTCATTGGTGGAAATGGAAGAAATTGTGTGCATGGAGAGTGATTGAAAATGTATACTCCGTCTCTCTTTTACAAATTGAAGAGTTACCCCAATGACTAATGAGTTGTCTCCCTTCCTGTGAATTTTTATTTAATATTGCGAGGTCATATTGAATAACAGGTTATCATTATGTTTGAATTTCTTTAACAGAAATATGGTTTAAAAGTTTATTTAAGAGATCCTTCTGCATACACCCCACTGATTACTCCTGAAGGGAAGGCAAGGTCTCTCACAATTTATCGTGATAGGGACACAACTGCTGAGCAGATAGCCCAGTTCTCTAAGAAAGATGCCCAAGTAAGTTTCCAGTATACCTTCAAAAATATTGTCCAAATAGTACATGTATTTGCCTGTCTACCTATTTCATATATTTGACATTGTAGAGCTGAAACGAATAGTAGAATACATTAGTAGTATATTAAAATTCTGAATATTCGAATAGTAAATTGACATTCGAAATGAGCCCTTAACATTGTGACATGCATGTGGTCTAGGGCAATGTCGAAATGACAAGCAATATTCTTGCATTAATTTTCAATTACATGATACACTAATAAATTATAATAAATAATGCTGCACGACATTGAAATTGGTTGAAAGTTACAGCAGCATCAAATATCCTGAATTCTCAATTACGGTAATTCCCCTAATAATTCAATCACAGGAAGTTCACTTTTCAACTCTGTTATTCAAACACAGAGAAAAAGTAACATTCCCATCCTTCAATCAAACTGAAGAAAAGTCATATAAGGACAAAATGGGAGACTTTGTAGCGGATGCCATCAAGAATATTTCCAGATATAAGCCATTTTTGCTGCACTTCCGGTGATCGAATTATTAGGGGACTTACCGTATGCTATCGCAGCCATGCCGGTGAATTCTTATTCGAGCCCATAATTCAGTTTTTCACTCCACAGTGTCTATGATTGACTAATAAATTCTGATTCCGATTCTCCACGTGGTTCAAGGCAGAAAACGAAAGTTGGGAGTTTCTCATTTATGGCTTATTCCACTCTCTCCCGTGACTGAATTTAAAAATATTCCATGATCACATAATCAACACAATAAGGCTGTAAAAAGAATCCTGATGCCTGTACTCATTACAGATATGAGCCGAACGGTAAGATCTATCATTTGTAATTTTATTATGTTGAGCAAGGCAATGTTGTTGTTCACAACTGGCAATCAAGTTCGCCGATTAATTTCTCGATACATGTAGCACTGGCTGGGTTGACCATAATTTAACCTTCATGGGTAGATCTTATTTGTGGTAATTAAATCAAATAACACAGGATAGACTACCGCGCTGCCTGGTGTTCCAGGTTTGCAAACAAATGTACGAATACTATTCGAGTAGTACTGATGAAGCTTTGAATGCCAAAATTCGTTTCAGCTCTACGACATTGTAAAATAAAAATGAGTTCAGTTCAGTTTTGTTGTGGGGATTATAGCTGTACTATATATCATATGGATTTCTATATTTATTTTCTATATATATTAGTGTCTTCTAAAGCTTTTACTTATCAAATATCTCTATATTTTTGCAGCTCTTTTCAGACTATGAGGCTCAGTTGGAGCGTATAGTGGCTGCAATTGACCCCCTCTTAGACACCCCTCCCATCCACTTACCTACAGTATTCAAACAGTCAAGGAGCATCATGGAGACGATGGACATGATCAAGACCCTAAGACCACTCTCCCGGGCAGGTAAGTTAGAGATGATCAAGGTCCTAAGGCCACTCACCCAGGCAGGTAACATAGTGATGATCAAGGTTCTAAGACCACTCTCCCAGGCACGTAAGATAGACATGATAAAGGTCCTAAGACCATGCTCTCAGGCAGGTAAGATAGACTTGATCAAGGTCGTAAGACCACTCTACCAGGCAGAGAAAATAGAGATGATCATGGCCCTAAGACCACTCTCCCAGGCAGGTAAGATAGATATGATAAAGGTCCCAAGACCACTGTCCCAGGCAGGTAAGATAATGATCATGGCCCTATGACCACCCTCCCAGGCAGGTAAGATAGAGATGATAAAGGTCCTAAGACCACTCTCTCGGGCAGGTAAGATAGAGATGATAAAGGTCCTAAGACCACTCTCCCAGGCAGGTAAGATAGAGATGATCATGGCCCTATGACCACTCTCCCAGGCAGGTAAGATAGAGATGATCATGGCCCTAAGACCACTCTCCCAGGCAGGTAAGATAGAGATGATCATGGCCCCATGACCAATTTCCCAGGCAGGTAAGATAGAGATGATCATGGCCCTAAGACCACTCTCCCAGGCAGGGAAGATAGAGATGATCATGGCCCTATGACCACTCTCCCAGGCAGGGAAGATAGAGATGATCATGGCCCTATGACCACTCTCCCAGGCAGGGAAGATAGAGATGATCATGGCCCTATGACCACTCTCCCATGCAGGTAAGATAGAGATGATCATGGCCCTATGACCACTCTCCCAGGCAGGGAAGATAGAGATGATCATGGCCCTATGACCACTCTCCCATGCAGGTAAGATAGAGATGATCATGGCCCTAAGACCACTCTCCCATGCAGGGAAGATAGAGATGATCATGGCCCTATGACCAATCTCCCAGGCAGGTAAGATAGAGATGATCATGGCCCTAAGACCACTCTCCCGTGCAGGGAAGATAGAGATGATCATGGCCCTATGACCACTCTCCCATGCAGGGAAGATAGAGATGATCATGGCCTTATGACCACTCTCCCAGGCAGGTAAGATAGAGATGATCATGGCCCTAAGACCACTCTCCCATGCAGGGAAGATAGAGATGATCATGGCCCTATGACCACTCTCCCAGGCAGGTTAGATAGAGATGATAAAGGTCCTAAGACCACTCTCCCATGCAGGTAAGATAATGATCATGGCCCTATGATCACTGTCCCAGGCAGGGAAGATAGAGATGATCATGGCCCTATGACCACTCTCCCATGCACGGAAGATAGAGATGATCATGGCCCTATGACCACTCTCCCAGGCAGGTAAGATAGAGATGATAAAGGTCCCAAGACCACTGTCCCAGGCAGGTAAGATAATGATCATGGCCCTATGACCACTCTCCCAGGCAGGTAAGATAGAGATGATAAAGGTCCTAAGACCACTCTCCCAGGCAGGTAAGATAGAGATGATAAAGGTCCTAAGACCACTCTCCCAGGCAGGTAAGATAGAGATGATCATGGCCCTAAGACCACTCTCCCAGGCAGGGAAGCTAGAGATGATCATGGCCCTAAGACCACTCTCCCAGGCAGGGAAGATAGAGATGATCATGGCCCTAATACCACTCTCCCAGGCAGGTAAGATAGAGATGATCATGGCCCTAAAACCACTCTCCCAGGCAGGTAGGATAGAGATGATCATGGCCCTAAGACCACTCTCTCATGCAGGGAAGATAGAGATGATCATGGCCCTAAAACCACTCCCAGGCAGGGAAGATAGAGATGATCATGGCCCTAAGACCACTCTCTCATGCAGGGAAGATAGAGATGATCATGGCCCCAAGACCACTCTCCCAGGCAGGTACATGTAAGATAGAGATGATCATGGCCCTAAGACCACTCTCCCAGGCAGGTAAGATAGAGATGATCATGGCCCTAAGACCACTCTCCCAGGCAGGTAAGATAGAGATGATCATGGCCCTATGACCACTCTCCCAGGCAGGTAAGATAGAGATGATCATGGCCCTAAGACCACTCTCCCAGGCAGGTAAGATAGAGATGATCATGGCCCTAAGACCACTCTCCCAGGCAGGGAAGATGGAGATGATCATGGCCCTAAGACCACTCTCCCAGGCAGGTAAGATAGAGATGATCATGGCCCTAAAACCACTCTCCCATGCAGTGAAGATGGAGATGATCATGGCCCTAATACCACTCTCCCAGGCAGGTAAGATAGACATGATAAAGGTCCTGATCATGGCCTTATGACCACTCTCCCAGGCAGGTAAGATAGAGATGATCATGGCCCTAAGACCACTCTCCCATGCAGGGAAGATAGAGATGATCATGGCCCTATGACCACTCTCCCAGGCAGGTTAGATAGAGATGATAAAGGTCCTAAGACCACTCTCCCATGCAGGTAAGATAATGATCATGGCCCTATGATCACTGTCCCAGGCAGGGACGATAGAGATGATCATGGCCCTATGACCACTCTCCCATGCACGGAAGATAGAGATGATCATGGCCCTATGACCACTCTCCCAGGCAGGTAAGATAGAGATGATCATGGCCCTATGACCACTCTCCCAGGCAGGTAAGATAGAGATCATAAAGGTCCTAATACCACTCTCCCAGGCAGGTAAGATAGAGATGATAAAGGTCCGAAGACCATGCTCTCAGGCAGGTAAGATAGAGATGATAAAGGTCCGAAGACCACTCTCCCAGGCAGGTAAGATAGAGATGATAAAGGTCCTAAGACCATGCTCCCAGGCAGGTAAGATAGAGATGATCATGGCCCTATGACCACTCTCCCAGGCAGGTAAGATAGAGATGATAAAGGTCCTAAGACCACTCTCCCAGGCAGGTAAGATAGAGTTGATAAAGGTCCTAAGACCACTCTCCCAGGCAGGTAAGATAGAGATGATCATGGCCCTATGACCACTCTCCCAGGCAGGTAAGATAGAGATGATCATGGCCCTATGACCACTCTCCCAGGCAGGGAAGATAGAGATGATCATGGCCCTATGACCACTCTCCCAGGCAGGGAAGATAGAGATGATCATGGACCTATGACCACTCTCCCAGGCAGGTGAGATAGAGATGATCCTGGTCCTAAGACCACTCTCCCAGGCAGGTAAGATAGAGATGATCATGGCCATAGGACCACTCTCCCAGGCAGGTAAGACAGAGATGATCATGGCCCCAAGACCACTCTCCCAGGCAGGTAAGATAGAGATGATAAAGGTCCTAAGACCACTCTCCCAGGCAGGTAAGATAGAGATGATCATGGCCCTAAGACCACTCTCCCAGGCAGGTAAGATAGAGATGATCATGGCCCTAAGACCACTCTCCCAGGCAGGTAAGATAGAGATGATCATGGCCCTATGATCACTCTCCCAGGCAGGTAAGATAGACATGATAAAGGTCCTAAGACCACTCTCCCAGGCAGGTAAGATATACATGATAAAGGTCCTAAGGCCACTCTCCCAGGCAGGTAAGACAGAGATGATCATGGCCCTATGACCACTCTCCCAGGCAGGTAAGATAGAGATGATCATGGCCCTATGACCACTCTCCCAGGCAGGTAAGATATACATGATAAAGGTCCTAAGACCACTCTCCCAGGCAGGTAAGACAGAGATGATCATGGCCCTATGATCACTCTCCCAGGCAGGTAAGATAGAGATAATCATGGCCCTATGACCACTCTCCCAGGCAGGTAAGATAGACATGATAAAGGTCCTAAGACCACCGTCCCAGGCAGGTAAAGATAAGAGATGATAAAGGTCCTAAGACCACTCTCCCAGGCAGGTAAGACTGAGATGATCATGGCCCTATGACCACTCTCCCAGGCAGGTAAGACAGAGATGATCATGGCCCTATGACCACTTTCCCAGGCAGGTAAGATAGAGATGATCCTGGCCCTATGACCACTCTCCCAGGCAGGTAAGATAGAGATGATCATGGCCCTATGACCACTCTCCCAGGCAGGTAAGATAGAGATGATCATGGCCCTATGACCACTCTCCCAGGCAGGTAAGACAGAGATGATCATGGCCCTAAGACCACTCTCACGGCCAGGTAAGACAGACTTGATAAAGGTCCTAAGACCATGCTCTCAGGCAGGTAAGATAGGGCGGCATAATCAAGGACTTACAGAATAGGTCTACTGCTATGAAATTTGTATAGTCCAGGATATTCTGGTCTGTTTAATTAAGGTCATAAAAGCTCAAAAACAGGAGTTCTCAGTATTCACGGACAGGTTTTTCTGTATGTTCCTATGTCTAGATTGATGGTATGTGATTGATATATCCCTTTTTCCACTTCAGGTTTATCATTGAAGAGTGATTTCCCGGCATTTTATGAACTAATGACCTCTCCTGCATCTAAGGTAAACATCCAAGTGTATGTAAAGATTTTATTTTAAATGCCAGTCTATTCTTTTAACTAGTTGGTTGGACTCGAAACACAATGAAAAGTTATGCAATTTTCAGGTTTACTATTGGTTTTGTTGTCAATTTTGATGGTGTTCCAGATTTCAGTATGCAGGTTATTTTAATTAGCCCACCATCACCAGATGGCCACCAATATGGCCACCAGGCGGCCATGTTAATTTCCACATGAAACTTTATCGTGATTTCTCAGGAAGTACTTCATGAATCTTTCTCGGATTTGGACACAGGTTCCCCTTGTGGTCCAGTTGTGCAAGATACCTTTTCTGGTCCGATTCGAAAATCCAATATGGCCACCAGGTGGCCATTTTGAATTTCCCCATGAAATTTTGTTATAGAGAATTCTCAGGAACTACTGCTTGGATCTTTGTCAAATTTGGTACACAGGTTTCCCTTGTGGTCTAGTTGTACAAGATACCTTTTTGGTCCGATTCCAAAATCCAATATGACCACCAGGCAGCCATCTTGGATTACCCCCAAGAAACTTTATCATGATTTCTCAGGAAGTACTGCATGGATCTTTCTCAAAGTTGGTACATAGGTTTCCCTTGTGGTCCAGTTGTACAAGATACCTTTTTGGTCTGATTCGAAAATCCAACATGGCCGCCAGCTGGTCATCTTTAATTTCCCCTTGAAACATTGTTATCGTGAATTCTCAGGAACTACTTCATGGATCTTTCTGAAATTTGGTACACAGGTCCCTCATGGGGCCTAGTTGTGCAAGATACCTTTTTTGGTCCGATTCGAAAATCCAAGTTACGCTTCAAATTAATACGATATTCCCGAGTTGTGACGTTGCATCACAAGAGTCGGCGGATCAAACGGTGGGACATATTCTATATATTTACTATAGAGAATATCCATACCTTCACCTTCTATATCAAGGAGTTCAAATGATTTCGAATTAAAATGTATTTCTTCAAATTTTAAATCAGTTTACTTTAGTCCATGCTGTTGCAAGTGAACTGCCCCATCGTTTCGTCTGCCGATTGGCCGGTTACATGAAGGGACGTCACTCTTGTGACACAACGTAGACAACTGTAGACTACTGCGTGTTTCGATCCAAGGCAGATAATCGGGATTTAGACACTTTCAAAGTTTCAACATTACGGACCGGATCCCTTCATTATTAAGTTTGTACCATCTGACTATTTTCGAGCATGGTATCTTAAAAGAGATATCTCAAACTAGCCCAGTAAACAGAACAGAATTAGCATTCGTTCCTAATTAAAAAATCTTAAGTATGTTTCATAGCTCATGCCAAAGTGTCAAAGAGATTTGTCTTCGCTTCCTGTACCCAATGACGACACATGCAAAGAAAAAAAATACTACAAAACAAAGACGAAGGATCCTCTGGACATTCACTCTCAGACTAACTTTGCTCATTTCACTTGTACTATAACAACCGACATCAAGTACAGTTTCTAGAAATCTTGAAGCTCCTGAAACTTAGAACGATAATATCTTGGTGATTTCCAGTATCCGTTTTTCGTTCTTTTTCGCTCAAATTCGAAATTCTGCAAACAAAATTACAAATCAATCATTTGTTCTTAGTAACAATGGACAAAAAGATCCTCTTGTCATTAGCTTACAATTATCGGACAATGGTGGGCGCCAAGATCCTTCAGGTTCTCTCGTTTCGTTTGACAGATTCTGGATAAGTGGTTTGAGTCTGAGCCTTTGAAAGCTACGCTGGCTACAGACTCTGTGATTGGTGCCATGCTTAGCCCCAAAATGCCAGGGAGTGGGTGAGAAAAGCATACAAGACATTTTGAAACCAAGATTATCTCCCCTGATGTGATGAAGTAATTACTAGATATTATCTCCCCTGATGTGATCAATACCATCACTCATTAGTTATTGCCCCTGATGTGAAAAGTACTTATAATAAATTGTTTCCCTTGCTGTTATGAGGTAACAAGGAATTTAATCTTGAATGTGATTTATAATGGCATGGTTGACTATTTATGGTAAGGGCTATTCCAGAAAAAAAGGCATGGGGGGGGGCGGATGGCAAGCCTTTTTTTTTTCTATGGGTGGTCGTGTTAAAATGAAATCCAGTTCTGTGGGTGGTAGGTTTAATAAAGAAATGGATTATATGGGTGGTGGGTAAATAAAACCAATGGTGTCAATGTCTGGTTGTTGTTTTCATTCATTTATTTATTAAAACACTACCCAAAATTTTGTGTTGTCTGCTGTTTTGTATATGTAATTTCTCGCTGGCAACCCTCGTATCTTCCTGGAAGTTCCTGATCGTCTCATTCAGTCACCTTCGTAAAAAGCGCCCTCTTTGGAAGAATGTGGTCTTGTCAGAGTTGTGTCCCCTGTTCGTTTTTTTGTAAAGTTTCTAGCAATAACTTGATTTACGAATTAAATTTGTTCCCAGAAACTCAAAAATTGTATTAGTACAAAATAATGTGAAAACTGGTCGTATATTCGCATGTGGCGATATATACAAATGTGCCCGTTGAGTACCGGGCGAAGTTTTGCCTCCATTTTCTTCCGACCTTGCTGACGGTCTGTTCGACTAACATGACTGTTGAGCATCAAATTCAATATAAAATCCGTCAGAATTTTTTAAAATTCAATCAATTTGGCGGCATACGTAGATAATTTTCAAAGCAGTGGTTTCGACGATATGGATCAACTCTGAACGACGAAGAACTTTGTTTTCTCCGCGACGAAGTGTTCCGGAAAAAACTAGGACAGTATTTACGCTTCAAAAAAGCAGTTGACACGGTCGGCACAGTCACAGTGAATAAAACAGCGTTCGTATGCCTTTTCTTGCATTAAATTTAATGACTTTTCAAGGTCCTACAATGATTATTCAAGTACCCAATTCAGGTCAATTTTAGGAAAACGGACGTGTTCAAATTATCTTTTTCTGACGGTAACTTTTGACGCGAGAAGCTAAATGGCGGACTTCTTCATCTTTGATCGTTTTTAGTGAATTATCCATTGCCTCTTGCATTTCCTATCATTATGTTCTCTCTTTGAAGAGCAATGCATTCTTCCTGCTCTTTAACCATTAAATTAGGTTCGAGTAATTGACCGCAATGATCGGTTGACAATAAAGTGATTAGCTTCATCGGACGCCCGGCCAATTTAAAATCACAAATTCGCGTACATTAGTACATACGCGACAATAGCATATTCTGTCACTTACACATTTCTGAAATTTTCTTTATTTTCTCTGCAGTACATGCTTGAAACCTTGCAAAATTGTTGTCACGGCCGACAAGACTATGTCCAACTATCCCGGTTTCGCCAATGATGTCAAAGGGGAAAATATATAAACGATCTAATGAAGAAACACAGATTACGTCATTTTCAGATTGAGAATCAAACCTAATAATTTCTTGATTGCTCTTCATAGCGAAATATTGTGGAAGGGCTTTTCAAACTGTTTATGTCAATAAAACGAACAGCAAATTGATCAAGCGCCTGACACTATTTAAAGACCCATATCAGGGCCAACTCATCTGAGGCCCATATCAGGGCAACTCATCTGAGACAATACAATCTTCCCAGCTGGAACGAGCTCATCCCGCCCGGTAATATCGGCTAAACGAAAGACATGAATTGTTTGACCTTTCTAACAATTCACTGTATCCATTTGTTCCTTGATTAACAGATGTATTAAAATACTTTCATAGAATTGGGGAGGTCTGTAGAATGAACGTTTCAACATGCCACGTGTTGGTTGAACATTTTCCCGCCACACGGAGTTGCAATAACATCACGTGATCAATCATTGGATAGCATGGCACGTGGGCCAAACTTGCGCTTGTTCACGGGTCCCACTTCAAAATATATTCAGCTAACACAACGTCAATGTATTATGCCTTCGTAAAAGTGAGATCATGACCGTCATGAAAATAAAAAATAAAACGTTTCAAACCTGAAAAAGAATTCCCTTTTACCTCTCTCTGAACGTTGGCTTGAAATATGTCTCGACTGCAGCTGTTTTGTCATTTATTGGCCATACACTCACCTGTTACACTCGCCTGTTTACCCAGTTTTATTCAAGTATATTTTGGCGTAACATGATCCGCATCAATCCACGATTTACGTTTTAATTATTAAATCTGAAAATTGGATCGATCTGTTTCAGATGTATCTATGCTTCATTTGAAAATCTAGTAGAATAAATGTAGGCCTATTCCATTTATTAAACGGTCTATAATCTCGGGCTATCTTACGTAAGCGTCTCTTCCGACATTCAACTTTTGTGCCAATAATCAGATCAGAAGTACCGAAATATCTGCACTAATACTGTAAAAAAAAATCACCTCAATTACGTTATTTTATTGCAAAAGAAATTTGGTTTATTAGAAACCGTATGTATTTCTATTCCGATTGCCACTTCAGTTGCTGCCTTGTTCACGTCAGATCTTTTTATCCAGTCTTTAAAATCTGGCAAAGTCAGCCATTCATCGTTAAATTTGCACTTTCAAGGCGTTTTCAATTTTTGATATCACAGAACAGATTAGCCTCAAACAAATTGTCACTGAAAAAAACAGCTGTCCGACGTGCCGTTCCTGGTGAAGTTACACTCGTCAGATCTGCCAGTGGATCACGTGTGCATGTATCTCAGGCAACAGCGCTATAAATAGACCTCTGCAATGTACTACTGTAGGCCAGAGCATATGTACAGGAGCGACAGATGGAAAGTGAAAACACAACAGGAGACAGAAACAACGATCGTCGGTGGAGTTTTTATTCCATTTTGCTGGACTGCCAACCATACTTACCCATTACAGTAAAATTCAAGCACTTTCAAGGACGTACGGGAAAAAATTCTAACTTTCAAGGCCTTGAATTTTTAATACAAATATTAAACACTTTTTTATACAAACTTTTATGGACCCGTGGAATATTTTTCCGGGAAGTGATCTCCATAAACAACGACGACCATGGTAGGAGGCCAACTGTTTTTTTTTTGTTTTTTTTTCTATGGGTGGTGGGATGTCTAGATAATTGAATTCTGTGGGTCCTTGTTGTGGCAGTAAATTCATTTCTATGGGTGGTGGGTAGTAAAAAACTGGCCCATCCGCCCCCCCCCATACCTTTTTTTCTGGAATAGCCCTAAGATGTAACTTCTTTCATAAGTTTTGATAATATTGAATAATTACATTTTTTAACAGTTACACAGCAGACAGTTTCACTCACCCATTTGACATGTTCATGTGAATTATAGTAATCTCGTTTTAGGTATGTTTTGCTGCACCATGTGATGGGAGAGCTGGAGGGAGTGTCTGGGGCCTGGGGTTACGTGGAGGGAGGAATGGGAGCCGTGTCACAGTCTATAGCTAACTGTGCCCTTGCTCATGGAGCGAGTATTTTCACAGACAAGGTTTGGGTTACCATTTTTTTGCCCTAGAATCTTTGTCCAACATACCTGTAAAAACATACCTATATAAACATACCCAAAATGGAAATCCGTATTTGAAGTATTTTTAGGATGAATCAAAGCCACATATACTCTATTTGTAAAACTTGGAACAGGATTAGGTATCTTTGTTCTCTATGAGCATAGTGCTCTGTGGGAAGTGGTATGTGGTTAAGGACAGATGTTGATTGCCTGATTTCCTCAGCACAGTCAATGTGACGCATCAGCTAGTGATCTGGATAGTCCTATGTAGTACTCGTCACAGCTCTCCTATGCTTAATACATGGGAGAAAGTTTTGAACTGGTTGGTTTGACGTTTTGAAGCAATCAGGCGAATTCGGTTTATATAAGTATTCTATCTGACGAGAGCAGTAACATGCTTAATATACGGGTATAAATATTATAGTTAGAAATATTCACATGGAATGAGAAATCATGTTCCTGTGACAAGTACTACCCCAAAAGCTAGCTTTGAATGGTTGGGGGATGAAATCACAAGTATACAGAGGAGATCGAGCACTTCTCATTGCTACTACATTCAACACCAGAGAAAATGCCATTTTCAAAATACTATGTACACAATGTAGTTTATTCATGCGCACTATCTATGAAGGTGATGATTTCAATTTCCATTTGGATATGTTAAATTGGCAATCAGCTATCTGAGAATTCATGTAATATCACTTTTCTTTGAGGTGAAAAAGATCTCATTTATTCTGTTGTTGACTACACCAGGCAGTATCTGAAGTGTTGGTAAGTAGTACAGGAGAGACTACAGGTGTTCTACTAAATGATGGCACAGAGGTCAAAGCTGGGGTCGTACTTTCAAATGCTACACCAAAAGTCACATTCCTCGATTTACTCGCAAAGGTAAGTTAAATTTATGCACTCTCTGCTGCATTTCACTATCTCCAGGAAAGCATCAGGTGACTGGAATTTTTGACAAGAATATTATCGCAGTCAATATCTCAGTATCTCTCAGCAGTTGATCCATCACAATATAATATCCTGTCTGTGATGTCTGTTTTAATTTACCCCAATGAATTCTGTTGAACTGTTGTATTAGATTATAGCAATGTTGTATATGCAGAGTTGTGATCTATAAGAATATTTATATTATTATTATGTATTTCTATTAATCTTTTTGTCACAGGGGACACTCCCAGATGAACTGACCAGTGAAATTTCTCATGTGGATTATGAATCACCAGTAACAAAAATAAATGGTATGTGAATGACAAGTAAATATGTACTTCCATATAGACTTATCACAATCCAAAAATTTGTGGTATATATATTTGCTCGGGTCTCCGTTAGGTGCTGCTAGAGAGCACAAAGAAGAGCCTGTCTGTGCAATGACCAGTGACTTCAACTGTGGTTCATATTAATTCACTTTGCCGTCATAACCCAGGATGATATTTTGAAATGGTGATAGCTGGCTTAAATTTATACACATATGTACTATATTTTCCCAGTATTCAAAGAAGTGTCATTATGCATATAATGATGTATAATATGATAAGTGTTACATGAGAATATGCCAACTATCAACAGTTCAAAATATTGTCCTGGTTTAATAGATAGTGCAAAGTGAATTTATACAAACCACAGCTAAAGTCACGAGTCAGTACACAGACAGGCTTTGTTCTCTCTAGCGGAGTATAGCAGAGACCTGTGCAAATATTTATAGTGCAACTTCGGATAAAATATGTACTTTCATAAAGACTTACAACAATTAAATTTGTACTTCCATATAGACTTATCACAATTAAATATGTACCTTCCCATAGATGTCCACAGTTAAATATTGACTTCCATGTAGACTTACCTCCCAGATATTTAATAATCCCACGAAACAAGACTATTGTATCCAATAAATATCTATTGTTTGATAAACAGTGGCCGTGAACAAGCTACCCAATTTCTTGGCTGACCCCAATTTGAGTGTGAACAGCCCCATGCCTCACCACCAGTGTACCATACATATAAACTGTGAGAGTATGGAGCTTATACACCAGGCTTACCTCAATGCACAATCTGGAATACCCTCTAATAAGTAAGAAGGATATATATTCATTATCAGTCTTTATTCATTGTCAGGATGCAGACTTTGTTTCTGTAATAGTCTAAGAGTTCTGTCAGACCTGATGGCTGTTTCTGCGATAGTCTTGAAAGGTCTGTCAGGTGTGATGGCTCTGTATGCTTTGATTTTACAATTTTTGGTTGATTTCAAGCTCATTAAGGTAGCAATTTCAAGAGAACTTTTCTTGCTAATGTCATGGTGCATGCATTAATGTGTAGATCCTGTAAATGGAGACAAATTTATGTCACAGAACTAAACCACTCCAGCTGTATTTATTATTGCAGACCAATTATAGAAATGGTGATTCCGTCCAGTTTAGACCCGACGCTGGCCCCGTCAGGATGTCATGTGGTCCTACTGTTCACCCAGTACACCCCATACAAGTTAGCCACGGGAGAATGGGATGAGGCGGCCAAAAATGCCTATGCTGATAGAGGTAACACATCTAATTAAAGAAATCTTGTCTCCTTAATTAATCACATTATTTACAAAGAAACTCAATATTAATTGCTATGTTCACAAAACGTTGGTAAAAACCAAACATATTACAACATAAATGAAACAGGTTACTACTGGACTGCATTGTACATCATGTTCTCCTCACTGTTATATTACATGTAAAACCAAATGTCAGAGTAGAACCAATGATATTATCAGACTGGTGGACTGTACAGTTCTTATTGTGTGTAGATACAATTGTCCCAGGCAGGTTTCTTCTGTTTTTTTTGCAGTGTTCTCTGATATTGAACAGTATGCCCCAGGGTTTACAGACAGTGTTGTTGGCAGAGACATCCTCACACCCCCTGACCTGGAGAAGACATTTGGATTGACTGGAGGGGTATATATACAGCATTATTCATAATAAAATGTTCCAGAAATAGATTTTTTATCAGACTGTAAACTTTGTTGAGACTCGTTATATGGTTTTGTCTTCAAGAATATATTGAAGAAGTAATGTAGAAGTGATATTCCAATGCATTTTGATAATAACTCAGTCTATGGTAAACTCACTAAAGTAACTCGCCAGTCACAGAATGCACACATTTCATCACAATTCTCTCTGGCTGTATCAAGGCAGAATTGTAGAACATTCTAATCTTAACTCACCAGTTACAGAATGCACACATTTCATCACAATTCTCTCTGGCTGCATCAAGGCAGAATTGTAGAACATTCTAATCTTAACTCACCAGTCACAGAATGCACACATTTCATCACAATTCTCTCTGGCTGCATCAAGGCAGAATTGTAGAACATTCTAATCTTAACTCACCAGTCACAGAATGCACATTTCATCACAATTCTCTCTGGCTGCATCAAGGCAGAATTGTAGAACATTCTAATCTTAACTCACCAGTCACAGAATGCACATTTCATCACAATTCTCTCTGGCTGCATCAAGGCAGAATTGTAGAACATTCTAATCTTAACTCACCAGTCACAGAATGCACACATTTCATCACAATTCTCTCTGGCTGCATCAAGGCAGAATTGTAGAACATTCTAATCTTAACTTGAAGAAGTAATGTAGAAGTGATATTCCAATGCATTTTGATAATAACTCAGTCTATGGTAAACTCACTAAAGTAACTCACCAGTCACAGAATGCACACATTTCATCACAATTCTCTCTGGCTGCATCAAGGCAGAATTGTAGAACATTCTAATCTTAACTCACCAGTTACAGAATGCACACATTTCATCACAATTCTCTCTGGCTGCATCAAGGCAGAATTGTACAACATTCTAATCTCTGCTCCATAATATGTCACATGACCCAGGGGTGACCGAGTGGTCTAAGGCGCTTCGCTGGTGACCGCTAGCCTCACACCGCTGAACCGGCAAGACTTCAAACCCAGCTGGTCCATGTGTGGAAGTCTGTTACTTGCCGACAGGCGGTGGTTCTCTCCGGGTACTCCAGCTTCCTCCACCAACCAAACTGACTGTCACCATATGAGTGAAACAACCTTGAGTGTGACATTAAAGCCAAATCACCCCCCACATGACCCAGGTGTTTGTGAATCAATAATAACCTTGTCGCATGGTCTATTCAATTTTTCTGATTAGAATGGGGTTTGATTCGGTGTCAAACAGCAGTCAGTGGTAAGTTGTTAAACCCCTATACTGTAAAACATGAAACTTTCGCGATTTTAAAAAATTCGCGACATGAAACTTTCGCGATTCTCTCTGTGCGGGAAAATTTTTTATTTACAAATATATCAATAGTAATAGACATGGGAAATACATTCCGGAGGCTGCAAAATCGGCAAAGGGTTCACATGTGGGTGCGCTCAGTGTGATCGTTTCACAGTACCAACAGGAGTCTAACAAAAGGCGGCGTTAAATGTATGAAGATACAGTTACTGGTATTCAAACAGGTTTCCGGACTGTTGGGGGCAGTGTATTCAATCCCCCTGTTTCAGCCTTAAAAGGAATTTTTTAAGGAGAGCCCCAGCCATTAGATCTGAGCGGGAATGTAGCTTTGAAAGCCGCCCTGAAAGACCAGTTCACCGCGTGGTATGGAGACATTATTTTGGAAGGGCTGAAAAGTAGAAAATCTGTACAGGATATCAAAGTTGACTTGAAACTTTCCACATTGAAACCTAAACACGCCACGTGGATGATGAATGCCCACGAACAACTCAGAAACAACACGTCTGCTATCTTACAGGGGTTCAAAACGGCCGGCATCAAGGCTGCATACGAGGACATTGACGATCGTTTCTAGTATTACACTTGCTTCACATATGCAAGTCTTGGGACTAATTCAGTAGATTTAATTCTACTAGTGTACTCGTATATTGAACTGCATCCGGTGCTTTAAAAAGTCGCTCCTGAATAGAGCTTAGGTGGGGAGACCATTATTAAAAAACTGTGCTAATGTCGAAAAAACAATTGCTCTCATGTCCTTTCTCTGTCGTTGCGTTCTTGTCTTCGCCCTTGTCATATGAACATGTTTCTTTCACATGCATGAAACTTTCGTGATTTATTCCAATTGCGAAAGTTTCATGCACGCGAAAGAAACATGTTTTACAGTATTCACTACATGTACAATCATTGCATTTCTTCCAAAATAGAATCTACATATTGTACATTCTCCCTGTATGCAGGTTATAGGGGGTCTGTTTGGATTTTTATCCAAATGCATGACTGAATAATCTGGTATGCGAGTCGATTCCCGGACATAAAAACCTGATTGTGTTACCGAGGTAAACAATACAGTCAAAAGCCCATATATATATGTTGACCACCGGTTTCCACTGGCCTTTAATGTTCAATATGGAGAGAAAGTTTCATAATTTGGCTATGTGTGGATATACATCAGTACGTACATATTGATATTTCAGAATATTTTCCATGGAGCACTGTCATTGGACCAGCTGTATATGATGAGACCAGTCCCCGCCCTCTGCCAATATCGTTCACCAATCAGAGGGCTGTATTTGTGTGGGAGTGGCGCTCATCCAGGTACACAATAAATTTCAATACAGATAGTCAGAGTGAGTACATAGGGTCAGATTTGTGTGTGCTCTGGTATGCCCGCTGATATTATGCATTGATAAATTTGCATACTGTTTGATTGTGGTGTCTTATTCTAACCTCCACCTTCAGTGTATTGCATCTATTGTGCAAATACATGCGATATATAGGGCAACATTTTAGACGACCACGGTATTTGCTCTACTACAGAAAACCCTGTCCCTCTCCCACAACACAGAAGCATTTTTCTCAAAATATACTCTGACAGTGTATCGAAAACTGAATGTCGAAACCAATTCAACTAAATACTGTGAATACATAGCTTAGTTTAATTTCTTATGGCTTTTGTCCACAAATGGCCTGGTCTGTCAGACCACACTCATCATGTTGACCATATCATCATTAGGTTACCGTAAAAGTTCCAGCTGTGTCAATCCATTACAACTATACCTTCGTTGCTCCAGGAAGGTGGCAGACACATGAAGATATGTTTCGTGAAACTACCATAGAAATCCAGACAGACCATTATAAATGTTTTCTATGCTGTATCACGACTCCTGCAAGTATCACATGCACTCACTCGCTTGCAAAAGTTAATAGGTCAATGACTGCTCCACATGCAAGCCAGGCAACACTGTTTTGTGGTGAGAAGTGAACGTAACAGGCGCATCAAGATGGGAACTGTCCTGTTGATTTATTTTCATTTTCAAATATAGTTTCTGGTTAGAATTGGATTTAAAAACCTTTGTATCAGTATTTGTCATGTACTAATTTACCACTGGGGCGTCGCCAAAACCTCGGTATGAAAGACGTCCGAGCAGCAACTTAGTACATAACAAATACCTGTCGAGAGTCAACCCGCAAACCAATAATGGTTATTACAAGTCCTATTAGAGAGATGTCATTGAAGTCATAATTACCCGGATACACAAGGACATTTGGGCTGGTGAATATATCTTGCAAATGTACCGGACTTACCTCCCAATCTACCGCTCATAAGTGAACGTCTTTTTGCTTTGCCTCAATTTCTCCAAATAAAGAGGAATTTTAGGTACCGTCATATTGCTGCCCATGTTACCAGCCAACAATCTGACTGTTCTCTATTGTTTTTTAAGCTGTCCGTATTCTAGTTCATCACAAATCTTCATACTGTTGTTTCAAAAGACTTGTCTGCACAGTCAATTATATATTGTTGAAGGCAAGAAGCCCTGTTGTCGATTTAAAAGCTTTTGGCTTGTAGAGGTAACATCATATACAATGTATACTGTAACGGACATCTTACATTTACAGGCATTAACAAGTCATAGGATGTCTTCTTTATGGATTTCTGTACCAAATAGTATCAACTATTTCAACAGACTATGTCACATCAAAATTATCAACCTAAGAAACTTCCCTGAAACAGCAAAATAGCAGTTTGGACAGGTTCATGTTAATTGGTTAATCTGACTAACCCTACTTGATGCTTTAATCCTGATATTACTCATAATCCAGATTTACTTTTATTCATCCTTTATAGCTATGTTCATGTGCCAGGTTTGGTCCGATGCCTTGTTCATTTTAATCACACAGGTGGGGGCGTGTTGGGTTCTGCTGGCAGACTGGCATCTATGGAAGTTCTCAAGGACTGGAAACATTCCAAATAAGCACAGCCAAGGATGCCTTGTCCATCCCCAATATTCAATGTAATACATAGATTACAATTACATATATGAATACAAGTCAGGCGACGACATGAACATACCAGAATATAAGTCGTGTGACAACATGTACATATACGAATTAAAGTCAGTTGATGACATGCCTACATATGAATACATGTCGGTGATGACATGAACATAAATGAAAAATCGACCATAGAGGTCCATGTCCCCCGCTAGCAGCAAACTGGCGCTGCTGCTGTGGGGGCCATGGACCTCTATGGTCGATTTTATTTGGTCGATGATATCTCCTATCATTGATGAAGAGTATGATTTGAAAATGGAGATATCGCTATGAGCTGAACATAATCTAATACAGCGGATGGCACCCATATTGGATTATGCACATCCATAAAACATAATACATGAAAACTGTCCTCTCACCAATGTCCATGCACTCCCCAAGTTTGAAGTCGATCAGTTGAATTATTCTAGAGTTGTTGTCCAGACAAGATGCAACTGCTTAAAATGCAACATAATCCAATATGGCTGGTAGATGGCAGCCAAATTGGATTATGCTCGTTCATGAAACACAATCCTAACCGGGATCTCACCAAGGTCAAGGGACTCCCCAAGTTTGAAGTACATGTAGATCAGTTGAATCGTTCACGAGTTATTGTCCGGACAAGAAAATCTAAGATCCAACTGCTTATAATCCAATATGGCTGACGGTGGGCATATTGGATTATGCACATCGCTGAAAAAAAATGCAAACCGTCCTCTCACCGATGTCAAGGCACTCCCCAAGTTTGAAGTAGATCAGTTGAATCGTACTCCAGTTATTGTCCGGACAAGATCAAACTGCTTAAAATCCAATGAAATCCAGTATGGCTGATGGTGGCCATATTGGATTAAGCACGTCCTTGAAAAACAATCCTAATCCTCCTCTTAACAATGTCAAGGCACTCCCAACATATGAAGTAGAACGGTTGAATCGTTCTCGAGTTATTGTCCGGACAAGATCCAACTGCTTATAATCCAATATGGCTGACGGCGGCCATATTATATTACGCACATTGCTGAAAAACAATTCCAACAGCTCTCTCACCAATGTCAAGGCACACCCCAAGTTTGAAGTTGATCGGTTACATCGTTCACAAGTTGTTGTCCGGACAAGAAAATCTAAGATCCAACTGCTCATAATCCAATATGGCTGACGGCGGCCATATTAGATTACGCACATTGCTGAAAAACAATCCCAACCGTCCTCTCACCAATGTCAAGGCACACCCCAAGTTTGAAGTTGATCGGTTAAATCGTTCACGAGTTATTGTCCGGACAAGAAAATCTAAGATCGTACTGCTTATAATCCAAAATGGCTGACAGCGGCCATATTGGATTACGCACATTGCTGAAAAACAATCCCAACCGTCCTCTCGCCAATGTCAAGGCACACCCCAAGTTTGAAGTTGATCGGTTGAATTGTTCACGAGTTATTGTCCGGACAAGAAAAACTTACGGAACTACGGAATTACGGACACTGGTGTTTCTAAGTCCCCCCCCTACTAAGTAGCGGGGGACAATAAAAGTAGAGTGATGACATGTACATATACGCACACAAGTCAGGCGATGACTCCATAAAACTACAGTGTGCCATTTTGAAAATTCAAGAAGAGCTATAAATCACACCTTTGACTTCTGTGAGGAGAGCGATATACACACATCGATTTTTGCATGACAAAAAAAGATCATATTTACCAATATCTGTAATCATGAAAATCACAAATGTTAAGTTTCAGAGAGTGTCACAATATACACCTGCAGAAATTTGTGGTAATGAGAATGGAAAATCTTGAATTTAAGTTCGACTCATCACAACTCGGCTCATCAACAGTACTTCATCATGGTCATGCATACCAAGTAGCAATGTGGAAGAGTCTGCTAAGAAAAGAATTTGGCATGAGATTACAGTTTTTGCATCACAATCAATGGGAGGAACAATTATTTTCTCTCTGGAATCGAGGGGTGCAAATATTCGCTCCCCTCGATCAGCTTTTAGGGAGCGGGAGTAATTGCTTCCGTCAAAAATACCTTCTGTTCATGAATGACTGGTGTCCTTTGTTACAAAACCAAGCTTGTAAATTAAATGCACTTTTCAAGTGATGCATGTATGCATTCATTCACAACCGAGCCACTTTTCATTGACTGAGGGACTTTTCTTTGTCACGTCCTCATTGAATTAGAGATAATACCAAGTTCTAAGAATGTATATCCAGCATATAATCAGACAGCTTATTCCACAACACCCTGGCACAGCCCTCACTTGTATTAGTTTCAATTGCATTATATAAAGACTCCTTCAGGATAATTCTGCAACTATAACCTGTAAGAGCAGAGCATATAGCCCAATTCGGAAAGCGTTTTATCTCCCTTGTTCCACCAGAGGCTTATTGGTGCAGAGAACTTCCCGGTAGGTACCAAAGGCCCTCACAATTAGTTTTAGTAATTAAATAGTCTATTTTTTCAAGAAAATTATCTTTATAATGTACACGTATACAAAATCTATTGGTTCATGTAGAGAATATAAACAGAATTTAGTTTTTCCCAACAAATATTCTTGAATAGTTGATCAATATATTATTCACAATAATTGCTGGTGCCTTTGGTATAAAGCGAAACCGAGGAGACTACTTCCCGTAAGCAGCTTCAAATACCTCTAATCTTAAAGAGCGGCAGTTATTCAGGGGGATATCAGACACTTTCCAGAAAGGGCTATTGTTTGCCTCAATTCCATTTTGAGAAATTTGACTGGCAAATCATTTTACATACAGAATTATAAATATGTGATGTTAAACCTTAATTCTCTTTTAGTATTTATGGACAGCCATAGTCAGGACTACTTGTTAGTGATTGGGGATTTACTAAATGTACAAAAATGTCTCAATAAATACAATTATTACCATGATGATTTATCTTTCTTGATTTATTTGAAGGGAGATCTCTAAACATGTTGGCTAGGCTGATCACCACCCATAAAAGTCATATGATTTTTCATATACGCCGGAGCACACCTTTGACTGCAGAAATCCAAACGGATTCAATCCAGGAAACAAAAATTGTTTATTGTCTAGCTTAGACCCTTTATAAAATATCGTAAAAATTGGACTTGACCAAGAAAAAATAGGTTCTGCTTGGTGAACTTGTGTAAACTTCTAGCCCTTCAACAGTACATGTAATATGAATCTAGGTAGACTAGCTAAAACCCCTTAAAACATATCGCATTAACTAGAATTTGACTTTGATTAATTAGGTCACAGTTGGTCAACTTGATAGTATAGGTTTCTAGTCAAATCACCAGTTGCATCTGAATTGACAATTCATGTTATCCCTCAAAAGATATCACCACTACCAGAATTTGACCTTGATCAAATAGGATTAGGTTAGTCAGTAGGCTTCTGACCCATCCCCAGTTGCATTAGAGGCTCAGAAATTTCGACGGGCTGCCGTAGACTAGATTTAGGAGTTGCATAGAGAATATCACTTATCGAATATATACTCGCAAATCATTTGAAACACTGATAGATCATATGAAAATTTCAAAAATGAAAACTCTACACAGTTCAATCTGATTAAAACTCTATCGGACATGTTGCTCTTTAAAACTCAAGACTTAATAACCGCTCCTCTATCGAACATGTCGCTAATCAAGATCTGAGACAGTCCCTATAACAAATCAGTCAGATGAACTCCGAATCAAATAGTTTCCGGGTCAAATAGTCGCCCAATGAGAGGCCTCGTAGTATAGCGTGTCGGCTGATCTCCTAATATTAACGTTGTTGTTGCGATGCAGTTATGAACTGATTTTATGAAACAAAATAACCGTACCTACATGTCCAGCAGTGCAAGAAATATCCCTCGATCTTTTCACCTGGTCTGTCATTGAAGAGAGCAACGGGGAGCAAATAATAATCTTCGGTGATTGCTCATGGACTGGAGAGCAAGAACTTCGTCAACCTCCTGGGTTAAATTTTTCTGCGCCTCGTCTGTACACTCGGCAACATCTGGTAAGGCAAAGATTTCCTGTAGCTGGTAGGAAGAACGGCTATACAGTGTCTTTTACGTATCATGCAAGAAAGCATCTGCAGTTGCTCCTGCTTTAATGCGGGCACGTCAAATTTATGGCACACCATAATTTCCCATCTCGCCTTTGAACTTTGCCGCCACTGAATATAGTCCGGTAGCCAAATCGCAAAAAGGGGTCTAAATAAGGTTTTCGTAGCACCCCCCGCATAGATTTAGTTTGACCACTGTTTATGAACGAGTATCATCTGCTGGTCAGTTCTAGACCTGATGTAGGCATCTACGGTGGTGCCTAAGGTCACAGCATGCATTTCTCTGCCGCTGTCTGAACAAGACAAAATGAACTCTAAGATGGGGGTAGGGGTATTTATGAACGTATATCTTTTTTATTCGTGCACTAAACTTTCTGTAACTTCCCATACCGGACCCCTGAATAATGTTCTATTAAATAACGTAATCCAAGTTACGTTTTTTACGTCATGATGACGTCATAACTTCATTTTTCCTCGATTTTTTTTAGAAATGAGATTCGATTTTTTGTTTTGCAGTTGCAGAAAGTCTTTTTGTATTCTGCCTGATTTGTATTTGTGAAAGATGACCCTCTCTTCGTTAATTCTAGATCTGGTGTAACCATTTAATATGCACTTCATGGATGCAACATAGCCATGTTTAACAGCACCAGAGCATGAGAAATATGAAGCCGAAATAGGGGTAGGGGTGATTACGTTCTAATATTTTATTCCTCCCAGATCCTAACGCTATGAAATTTAACACATATTGAGTCTGTGTACGGATCATTCAGATAAAGCAATCCAATTCCGATTATCTTCAATATTGGTGTCACTATGTCGTTATTATCACCATGGAAAAGTATTTTTTCTGGGCCTTTTGTTGTAATTTTTCAACGATGTATTGTTACCCTGTTAGCTTTTGCTTGATGTGTGTATTCAAGAACACGAATGCATGGCTTACTTGGAATGGGGTATTGGCGTCTACAGTATCGAGTAAGATCGCATGATGCCTTCTCCCAATGCTCTCTGAGTAACACAAAAACAAACAAGGAATGGGGGTAGGGGTGATTATGCTTCGATATCTTCTGCACACTTGGGTCTAGATAGCTCAAGCTTTCAACACTTTGTGGTTGGATACTAGTTGAGCAAAACGAGGAATCAAACTTCCAAGACTTCTGGAATGAAGTCTCTGTAATGTCTGTTTTGAACTCTCGTGTATATTCTTTATAGCGTAGTCAATGTTACAGGGCTATATATCGTCGCTCTGAAATATTTGTATCTACTACCGCCCAAGTCAGTGTTAGGGGCCGTGTGGTCAGGTCATTCAATTTATCCACATGAACAGTCACACTAAAAGTGGGGTTGAGATAAAAATCATCACAGGGGTCACTTTTGGTTCTTGTGATGTTTTTAGAAATATGCAGTCAGTATATTTGTCGGTGAGGCAATATGACTTCTTGTCAGTACGCCGGTAGTCTCACCAATGTTTCGATATCTAATTAGAGAAAACCAGTTAATTTGCTAGATGAAATGAATGAATGTTACACGAAATGAAAGGAATGGATTCAGGTCAGAAACTATTGAGAAGACGAAAGGTAAATCTCATCAAACTATTTTCAAATATGATGCATGAAGAGAGACAAAATGCATTGAAGCAACAGAAACCCGTGCCCACCCAACGCGTATAATCCAAAGACCTAATTCGTATAACATCCACATCAAAGAAAAATGTGGATGGTCGAAATTGAAAATGTGTACCTCAGTTCATATAGATTAATTCGATAAATATATCTCATTCGAAAATGGATACTTGTCAGTTTCTTTGGTTCCATTCTTGAAGCTAGATATACATTATGGGAACGTTCTATTACACTGTGATGCTTAATTGGTACTGACAAACAAACACAAACATTCCAATGCCTTCCTTTTCTATAAAAGGTAATTGAAAACAATACGAAAAGAAAGATCCAATATATATATGAATTTGTCAATACAATAGTTATATCACTAGCAAGTGTCAGATCCGATATCAAGATTCAATAATCAGCCGCCGTCCATAAAGAAATTCCGCTTCAATGAAAGGAAGACCTATTTCGTATGACAGTTAGCCTCAATTCCAATGTGTATGAAATAAATACAAGAAAAACAGTTTTCAATGAGGTCAGCAAGATATAACTAGAGCATAGTCTGAGGGATGCACACATTTGATCAAAATGATCAGTAAGGCTGCTTACAAGATACCCCCCATAAGGGCATAGATACATGGGGGTGGTTAACGTTTCACGAGTAAGCTGAATGGGATTGTGGTGGTGGAAATCATCAGTAAGCATGCTTACAAGATACCCCCGGATGCACATTTGATAGAAATTGACGAGTATTTGTAGAGGAATATAAGTATACATGTTATGGGTGGCGGCACGGTATGTAACTAGTTGACAATGAGACCTCGCTCGGTTGGAGTGCGGTTAACGGATTGTCTATGCATGTGTCGTGATGATACTCAGAGGAGTTTAATGGATTGTTCAGAAAATTGATGTTAATAATGATTGTTGAGAATGGGGTTATGCAGGCATATAGTGTTTTACCTAACTGTTGTTACCACTAGAACCGGACTTGGGACTTGAAATGGGCTGTTGCAACAGATAGGCGAATTACATTGAAGAGGAAAAGGAAGTAAATGGGAAGTGAAATATTAAACTTACTACCTGTAGACACATATGCAACATCCTGAGCTAGGTCTCATGGTATGGCAGCTACATACAAAATTTGAGAAGAATCTAATCAGCCGTTGTCAAGTTAGGCTCCAGAAATGGAATGTTACGGACCAACTGAGGAAATTCTGCCCATAGGTGGCGCCACCTGTAGACGCACATGCGCCAAACGCAATCCCAAGCGAGGTCTTATGGTAAGGTAGCTACATACCAAATCTGAGAGGAATCCAATTAGCTGTTAAGTTATGCTCCGGAAACGAAATGTTACGAACTGACATGAGAAACTTTTGACCCTAGGTGGCGCCACCTGTAGACGCACGTGCGCCAAACACAATCCCAAGCGAGGTCTCATGATATGGCAGCTGCATACCAAATCTGAGAGAAATCCAAGTAGCGGTTGTCAAGTTATGCTCCGGAAACGAAATGTTACGGACTGACAAGAGAAACTTTTGACCCTAGGTGGCGCCACCTGTAGACGCACATGCGCCAAACGCAATCCCAAGCGAGGTCTCATGCTAAGGTAGCTACATACCAAATTTGAGAGGAATCCAAGTAGCGATTGTCAAGTTATGCTCCGAAAACGAAATGTTACGGACTGACATGAGAAACTTTTGACCCTAGGTGGCGCCACCTGTAGACGCACATGCGCCAAACGCAATCCCAAGCAAGTTCTCATGGTATGGTAGCTGCATACCAAATTTGAGAGGAATCCGAGTAGCGGTTGTCAAGTTATGCTCCGGAAACGAAATGTTACGGACGGACGGACAGACAGACAGACGTACGGACGGACGGACAGACGTACGGACGGACGGACAAGCTGAAACCAGTATACGCCCCCTACACTACGTGTCGGGGGATATAATGATGTTCTATACATAAACTTCTAATCACTGATCATTATCCAATGAATTCCAAGTCGTGTCCAGAGTATCAGTCACGCTCTGAATGCGATGTTCATTTGAACACTGTGAAAACACATCATATCCAAACAACCCCCAATCTTAATATCCTATCAATGCTCCCCAATCGTACATGTCGCTATATAAAATATTAAGTTTTACAATTGAATTTGGTGTTCTGAGCGCCCTTACAATGAATATTTAAGAGCATTATGACATCATGGTCGCATCTGAACTAGTCCACTTGCAGTCGGGGAGGGGAGAAAGGGTCACAGTGTCTGTTTACCGTAATGTTTACACCAAAGACCAGTCCATATATCTACCACATATTATGGTGCCACAATATCGGATCTGCGGCGTCTAAGACGACTGAGCCAACCAAATACTCTCTATCATTAATGTTCCCTTCAAAGCACTATGAAGTTTTCTCAGGATTGGTTATCACTCGAGTTACTGCAATCCTGTTAGATCCTTCAAGCGACATATCCAAATGGGGGAGCAGACAGGATTAAATTTTAATTAGATTGAACAGTCTTCAGACGTTATAGCCAAAATAACAAGAGCCCAAGGGGCTTCAATATACGCCCGTATATCTGGAGTTACATTGGTTCAAATTTCAAGGTTGTTTAATAGCCTTGATTCCAATTGATCTAGCAATCCAGAGAAAGGTCTACAATTTTTTGCTTATAAGAATGTAACATATATCACATCTTATATTGAATGATAAACTAAAATGAGCTTAACTCTTGGTAACTAGTTGACCTTGAAGCAAGAGCTGAGAGCTCACATATCCCACACTGAAATCGACAATAGTCAAACACAAGAAAATAGTAGTTTTCCTGCAAATGGATTCCTTTCAGATGAGAGAATTTTTCATGAAGGAAGAAGAAAGTGATGAAGTAAACCTTTGTTCTTGAGTTAATAAACAGGTGTGAAGTTGATAAAGGACTCCTCTTCCCGTTAAATTAGTAAATGTATGGTTTTTATTTCACAACAGTTTAACTTAATGTAGCTGTTTCAAACATGGGAGAAAACTCCACAGGACAATACCATATAAATGCAGGGAAAAGAACTTCGAATATTCCAACAATATTCCAACACATTTAGTCAGCTAAGCTTGATTCAGTTTTGGGGGACTGCGACCTAGATCTTTGACAAATTGATCTCATATGTATGGCTCCACTTTGCCATGCGAGTAAGGTATACTCAAAGTTTGGTACAAATCCATACCTTGAAACTATAGCTATCGCATGGACAACAAATGTTAATGGATGAATGGACAGCACGCAACATCTCATTACACGACCTCGTGTTAGACAGGCATATGAAAATGTGACTTTTAATAATTTCTTGATTTTGGGGTCACAGTGACCTTGACCTTTGACCTTGACCTCAATTTTGATACACAACACATCGTCTTCCCTCAATCTATCAATGCACACAAAAAAATCATGATTTTTAATGATTTCCTGATTTTGGGGTCACAGTGACCTTGACCTTTGACCTTGGCCTAAATTTTGGTACATGACAAACCGTCTCCCCTCAATTTCTCAATGGACACAAAAATCATGATTTTTAACAATTTCACGATTTTGGGGTCA